>JAODAL010026205.1:0-57183 GCA_025379985.1 Phyllomedusa bahiana
AAAAAACAAAACCGCAGAAAAGCCGACCATTTTTTGTGTCAAAAAAACATTCCAAAAATCGGTTGTAATGAACGGTTCTGCTGAAGTCAAAACCGAGCTGATTTTGTCCTTTGCCGTGTAAACTCACCCTTAGGGGCCATTTACACGGCAGAGATCAAATATATTTGGTCTGTTTTTTGACACGCAGGGGGACGGCTTCTCTGCGGTTTGCGGATTCAAGCCCTCCCCCCTTTCACACCCACATGTTCATGTTCCGGCCGAAAACCCGGCGGAAGAATGAATATGTTAAATCTTTTTCGGAACGCCGAAGGTGTAAAAAACCGTCCGGCTGAAAATCCATTCAGTGGGGACTGCTGCACAGATTTTCTATTAAAGCCCATATTAAAGTTTGACAGTCGGTTTACAGGCAGCTTTCAAAACCGAAAAACGTCTGTAAAACCAGCTGAAAACCCAGACCGTGGGGACATGCCCTTAGACCTATACTTAAGTGGTTTGTCTGTGCCATTTTAATATGTTTTTAGGACATGCTCACTTCTCCTCTCACTTGCGCTCCAGCGCTGATGAGTAAATCAAACCACTTTTGTACGCAATAAAATAAAAAAGTAAACATGGAGCAGCATCCAGATAAAGGGAGGTAGAATAAAAAAACTTTCATAACTTTATTTCAATCTTCCTGCACAGGTTATGACTAAGAGCACATCCTGTGCTCGAAACGCGTAAGCGATATTGCTTTCTATTACTCTGTGATTGGCTTTTTAATGGAAGATTGAAATAAACTATGATATTTTTTTTAATTCTACCTCTCCTCGTCTCAAGGTAGTACTCCAGCTAGCAACGCTCAAAAAGCAAGGTGGCTAGATGGCTTAAAACTTCATAATTTTTTATTCTTTATCCTTTAAAAATATATAGCTTCACTGAGCATGGAGGCTGCAGATGTAAAGTCCATATATCAAGACGCACGACGCGTTTCAACTTCAGAAAGTCTTATTCATTATGCAAGTGAAGTTACCTCTGGGTTACCTCTCCTCGTCTGGATGATGTTCCTTGTTTCCTTATTTTCATTGTGTACAAAAGTGGTGTAAATAAGGGAGGAGCCTCGGAAGAAAAATGAGTATCCATCAGCGTTCCTGATATGTCCCTTATAATAATTACATGGATTTCCCATGAAATAGCAATTCTGGAGAAAATGGAAGAAAGGACTAAAGTTTTTCACGCCCATGAGTAAAAATTAAACCTTACTTAGTTTGTAAAGCCGAAAAAAGATAGACGTCCATCCAGTTCAGCCTATTGTCCTATAGTGTTGATCCAGAGGAAGACAAAACCCCCCATGAGGTAGAAGCCAATTGTCCTCATTTTAGGGAAATAAAATCCTTCCCGACTCCAATCTGGCAATCAATAGCCTTAATGTTATTTATTTATTTTTTTTATAATAAACTGCTTCACTCCAATTTTTTTCAATTATTTTTTCCAATTAGTTGCCTCTTTTTCCATTCTGAAGCCAAGACGTTAATTACACAGATTTTTTTTTTTTTTTTGGTGCACAACAGTCGGAAGTTTCTGCAGGCTCGTGCGAGCATCGCCTTGTCTATGCTCCAAGAATAAACCTGTTGAGGTTTTATGCAGCCTCCCCATGGACTTGTCATAACATACTAGAGCAAATGAATAACTAATAGAGCTCTCCTTGTATGTACAGAGCCAGCCTTGTAATGAATTGCTTGGTTACATTGCTTTCCTATTGTTGTCAGTGCAGAAGTGTGGAGGAACAGTTATCTCTCAGTGTGACGTGGGAGCCTCAGCTGTTCATATAATGAGAACGGGTACAGTTATTAATCTCTGACTGATCTAATATATCCTCATGCGCTGAGCCCCGGCCGGCGTGTTTACTACTCTGAACATGCATTAGAAATAGAAATTTGGGTACTAATGTAATATTAAATGTGGAACCTTACGCTCGGCTTTATTCGATTACAGGAGTAATGCGATCACCTCAAATTAAATTTACATGGTACATACATATAGATTTCCTCCGTTTTGGCCATGTGCCGGTTTTATATACATATCTGTGGATCAGGAGCATCAATTTGCACTCGGACCCGAAATACACATCATATCGAAAAGAAGGAAAAAAAGACATAAAAAAATTAAATTTTTTGTTTAAGACATTTTACAGAAATGTAAAACATTTAAAGTCACTATATTTGCCCAAAAAAAAAAACAACCTAATTTGGGACATTTAAGCCCCACCTTGGAAATGCCATAAAACACCCACTTTTGGCGGGTCTGCATGTACCCATCCCTTTTGATGAGGAGGATTTTTTGTTGGAAGCTCCTGCAAAAATCAGTAGTGTTGGCAAGTAAAGCTTTGTAGAACTCTGTGCAACTCTGTCCACATGAAAATAGTGACATCCAGGGTCGTAGCTACAGGGGGTGCAGAGGTAGCTGTCGCTACTGGGCCCTGCAGTCAAAGGTGGCCCAAAAAAACCCTTCTGTGACATAAGATGACCCGTGTACTGTAAATGGCACATGTTAGGTAGGGGGCCTCTATTTCACTTTTTGCACCAGGGCCCAGGAGCTTCAAGTTACACCTCTGGTGACATCTGTGAACAGGTCACTACCTCCCTTATGATAAACATACTCATGTCCTGCTGCTGTCATCATTACTGTCATCTGACTAATGTAGGTCACTGCTTTCCACAAAACCAGCATCCATCTTCCCTGCTGCTGTTATAATTACTGTTGTCTGATTGGTTACAAGATGCTTTAAGAAAATTTCCTTTTTTTCGAATAAGCATAGATAGCTAACAAGTTTCATGTATTGGTTCCAGGGAAATTTAAGATGCGGAGCCACATGCACGAAACGGTTTTGGTCTAAAACTCACCTTTTCCCCCATAGGTTTACATGGGCAAAAAACTGAGTTTTAGACCAAAACAGTTTCATACATGTGGCCCGCGGTGTGCAGAGCGGTAATATTTTTGTATGAAAACCTTGCCCTAAAAAGCGTAGTCTCAGCAACAAAATGTAGGAGTATATAGATTTGATCTATCTCTATCTATTGTATATAAACAGATCAGGTCACTGCCTCCCACAAGATCAGCACACCCTTCTTCTGCTGCTGTCATCATTACTATCATCTGACTGGTTACAAGATGCTTTTAGAAATGTCTCTGTTTTTGAATATGAGTAGCTAGCTGATGATTTTCATGAATAGGTTTCAGGAATTGCAGAGAGGGAATATTTTTGCATAAAGACCCTTTCCTAGAAAAGTCAACATCCCCATAAAGCGAGGGTGGTATCTGTAACAAAAAAAACCTTCTTGGATATTGTCCCCCTCTACCGGTATGTGACTGATCCTGTCGCATACAGTTTTATCTACTGTATCTGAACAGGTCACTGCCCCCACAATATCAGCATACTCCTCCCATGCTGCAGTTATCATTACGATCATCTGATTGGTTACAAGATGCTTATCACAACATCCCGGTTATGTGGAAAAAGCATAGAATGCTGACAACTTTTATGAACTGGTTTCAGGGAAATATCAGAAGGGGTTTGCATGAAAACCTAACCCTAAAAATCCAACTCGCCCAGAAATAGAGCGAGGATTCATGCCCATATTAAAGGCGCCAAAGTCCCTTCATCAAGAGTACTAGAGTACCCCAAAAATCCAGCATCTCTGCATACTGATAGACAGTGAAGATTATGCCCCGATCATTTGAATGAGACCCAAGAGAAGAAGGTGCCCAACTCAATAGCCCCATTTGTTTTCCCTAAGGGCTGGCAGAGCTCCTTCTCTACACAGTTGCAGCAACTATACCCAGGGCCGGGATGATGAGTAGGCAAGGGTAGGTGACCGCCTAGGACACCACTTCATCCAAGGCAGAAAAAGGGGCACAAGGAGGCATGGAGTGGGCTGAATTTTCCATTTGGGGTGCGCTTGTGCCTTATTTGCCTCAGGCACCATAATACCTTGTCCCAGCCCTGACTATACCCCCACAAGCAGTGTTGGACAAGGGTGCCTAGTGCCTGTAGGTGGTCCCCCAAGGACGTCGATTCTGGGGTCCACCCTACAGATACTATACATGCTTATTATATTCTACTCCTTGCTTTTTGCCTGTTTCTCATTGCCTTTTTGCCTCTCTCAAGGGTGTAAATGCAATTTAAAAGAAACTCCAGGTCTGCCATGTTCAGGGACCTACCGGGGGATTTCCTTGCGCCCATGTTGGCCAGTCCGAGTCTACCCACAAGCGAGAAGGACGCAGTCATAAGGTCGTATTGTCCTTCTCTCCAGAAAGGGATAAGAAAGGGGGCAACAAGTCCTGGACCTTCCCAAACGATGGTGTATGATGGCATAAAGAATCCCTGCAGGGGAGCAGCCTGCCCTTCTAGGAGTCCGAGTTCCTTCACCCATATTTGGGCAGGGTCGGCGGCCATGTTACCCGGTAATATTCCTACACAATGCAGAGCTAATGTAAATGTATAACTATGCCTCATTTAAAATAGTTCCAGGGAAACAGAGCTTTTTGTAATGCAAAGACAGTCGTGACTTAAATTATCCATAATTCCAGCCTGCCAACTTGATGGCACATGTCAAGGTCACCATCCCGCTGAGATAAGAACAGGGCTTGCCAGTATTGGCAGAGTTGAAGGGGAATAGAAGAACATTCAGTAAGTAATAGAGAATCCAATTAAGCCTTTGCTACTTTCCCTTTTTAATGCAGATAGAAATGAATTGTTTGACGCACTTTATGTAACATTTGGTTTCTGCTTCTCAGTATTTTATTGTGATGATTCTGTCATCAATTATTTCCAGTATTTAAATCTCATTTTTCTAATTAACTCCATAAAAAAGTTTATCTCTAGAATCTGCATATCCCTGTACATTTCAATAGAGGTCCTTAACCTGCCTAACTAAGGCTATGTCTACACGGCAATGGTATTTTACATTTATTGTATTTTACTATCACTTTACTCCGGTTATTGGCGCAAATTTAGCATTTGGTTTTTGGATTTCGACCTGCCCTTTAAAATTGAACTGTACTAGAATCCGCCATAACACGGCGGATTATAAAATATACTGTAAATTGACCAGCGGTTTTGAAATCCGACAACAGAAAATCCTGTATAGACTACAGCTCAGATTTTCTATTGAGGTCTATGGGGAAAGGTTTATGGTCAGATTTTTGAAGATTCTAAATGCTAAATCAGCTTAAAAATCTGACCAAAAAACAGTGTCGTGTAGATGAGGACTTATGAGGTTTTCATTTTCTCTGTTTCAGGAATAGCTGGATAAGAAGCAAAGAATCTTTTACTGGGGCTTTCATCCAGATTTTCTGGAGTCCAGAATAGACACTTTGCCATATATTCAAACCAATAACACAATAGAGTATATTTATCAACTCAGTGGTGCCAGAATTCTGCCACAATTTGCACCAAAAATAGTGTTGTGCCTCCTTTACACAGCATTGATGATGTGATTTAGACAGTTTCTAGACACTTCTGCGCCTTGTCCAACAAGTGGGACATGCCCTCGTTAAAAGGGGTGCGGTGTTGTGGAAAGGGGTGTGACATAGTATGTGACAGAGTACGCCAAAAAATGAGCCGAATTTTTTTTTTGCATAAGTTTCATGAACAAAGCCAACTAAGTAAGAAATACTAGACCGTTTTAACCTGCACGAGATTTATCAACACTATGATAAATGTGAGGTTTTGTAAGACCGAACTTTACACTTTAAGGGTACATTCACATGGCAAAGAGCAAATACCGGTTGGATTTTCTGACCGTTATTTTGTCTTTTTTTGGCACATTGGTGGATGGCTTTTGTCTGCAGTTTACGGATTCAAGCCGTCCCACTTCACACCTACGCGTCTTGCCGAAAACCGGACGGAAGAATGGAAAATCCGTGTAGTGGGGACTGCTGAATGGATTTTCTATTAAAGTCCATTGCGGAGCGTTGCATGTCGGTTTTCAGACAGTCTCTAAAATAGTAAACCGTCTGAAAAACCGACCAAAATACCATGCCGTGAGGACAAACTGTGTTAGACAGTTTTGATAAATCTGCACCTGTATTTAAATGCTAGGATCACAGTGACTGATATCAAAAGTATGGGGAACCCTCTCCCACCCCAGTAGTAGTTGTATAATACAGCAGTGCATACGCTTGACTGCTACTCTATATTGCTAACTGGAAATTGGGACACAGAGTCCTATGTTCTAGCAACCGATGAGGCTCTTAGGGGTTCAACCTTATAGATCTAACAGTTATTGCCTACATATCTTTAATGGCTAGAGTATCCCTTTAAGTAGATATGTGCACATCCAGTCAGGGTGCATATTAATCTATGTGAATATAACATTTGATCCCTCATAGAAGTCAAGGGTTTTAATTCAGCCTCAAAAATAATTTGCAGTGGCCACCTTTTTTTATGCATCATGCAGGCAGAAGTAGTGGGAGACCTGCAACTCTGCCACCTTTTTCAGCAAAGCTCCACCCTTTTCACGTAGATCCCATCCTTTTCAGATAAGCCCCACCCTTTTCTAATAAGCTCCACCTTTTAATATAAGCTCCACCCTTTTCAGATAAGCTCTACCCTTTTCAACTAAGCTCCACCCTTTTCAGATAAACCACACCTTTTTAGATACGCCTCAGATAACCTTCGCCCTTTTAAGATAAACCATACCCTTTTCAAATAAGCCCCACCTCTTTCTAATAAACCCCATCTTTTCAGGTAAGCCCCACCCCTTTCTAATAAACCTCACCTTTTCATATAAGCTCCACCCTCTTCTTGTAAGGCCCACGCCTTTCAGATAAACCGCACCTTATCAGATAAGCCCCACCTTACCCAGATAACGATCACCCTTTTAAAAAAAGCCACACCCTTTTCAATTAAGCACCACCTTTTTCAGACAGGCTCCATCATTTAAATAATCCCCTCCATTTTTTTTTCCAACAAGTTCTACCTTTTTCACATAAGCTCTGCCCTTTTCAGGCACGTGCCACCCTTTTTAAACCTACAAACCCCACATGGGCGTTTTTAAAAGGGCCCCCTTTAAACTCTGCTAGTATTCCCGGGGAAATTTTCTTGCTGTAAAAAAATTTTTTTTTTCGATTTTTGTTTATAATTTTTCACCTCTTTTGTAAGATTTGTATATTTTTTAGTTTATTTTTTTTCAGTATTTTTGACAATCCCCCTTTAGAGCAATAACATGGTGCCACCTAGTGGCCTATTTATAAAGAAAAGCCTATAAGCAGTGTTAGAGGGATTTTATGAGATTTTTGGAAAAATTCCCCTATAGCCCGGGTTTGTTTTTCCTGTACTCAAACCCCCCCCCTGCTGCCCCCTTCCCGCTGTCCCCCCGAGCTCTTTGTGTTCCCCCCACCCGTTGTCAAACACTTCCGAATTTTTATAGCCCACAATTTCCCTGAGGGGGGTCACTAGCCTCAGCAGTCACATGCCATTCATGCAAGAAGTCCCATGAGCAGTGAACGTGATGTCACAACTTTACGATGGGGGAAAACCAGAGCAACCCGGGGAAACCCCTGAAAAAGGCAAATAAGAGGATGAATTTCAGGTTTATTTTTTATGTAAGCAGTTCCAGATTATAGGTTTAAAAAAAAAAATCCCTTAAACGCTAACAATAGGTTTTTCCCGTACAAAAAAGACCACCCAGGTTGCACTCTTTTTGTTCCATTTAAAACTATCCCAAAAAACAGATTTAAATTTTTTGGGGAGATATTTGTATTGTAAATTTTTTTTAATTTTTAGATTGTCCAAAAAGATAGGTTTTCCAAAATTTGGGATACTATTAAAACCCCCAGCCCAAAGCAAGGGGGACTAAAAAAAATAGAGCATTTAATTCTTGGGTACGGGCCCGCTGTTTTGGGGGGAAAACTGGGGTTTCAAAGGGGTATATTTCTGGGGGCCCTGAAATGTAAATGTTTCCTTTATGCAGTGGGTAAGGAAGTAGATGTGTTACAAGGTCCTCATTTCTGTTGGGAAAAATGGGGGGCCTCCCCCCTGAGGGAGCTGTTAAAAACCCCACCGTTTTTCTGTATTAATATCACGGTGCAGGATATTGTGATATATTGCGGTCTGGTAATATATGCAGGGCTAGATTTAACATATTTGATCCCATAGGCATCAGTGAATAATGACGCCCGATAGGGCAGGATTAGAAATTATATATTTTTTTTCCGTTTGCCCCAAGTATGCAAATGGCAGAAATTTTTCCCAAAAAAAACCCAAATGTTCCTGGGGGTAATTTTTTGCATTTTCAAACCTGTGGTCTGTAAAATTTTAAATACATTAAAAGCGGTCGTCACTATGGGGAAAAGCTCCTACATAAGCGTATTTATTGCGCCCCTAATCAAAAAATTTTGGGGGGCATCCTTTAGTTGAAAATTATATATACAGTACTGGGGGCAAATTTTAAGCAAGGTGGAAATTTAATTTTTTTAAAGGGAAGTGTCATAAAAAAAAGAGTCATTTTTTAAGTCCCATTTTCAGTTAAACACTTTTTTTTGGATTAAAAAAAAAAATATAATATCACTTTCAATTTTTTTTAAAATAATTCTAATTTGGTTTTCACTTTGGGCCATAGGGCCTTTTTCGCACTGTTTTAAAAAAGCAGCAGAGAGATGCTAAAAGCAGCTTCATGCCACAGGATCTTTAAAACTGATCAGAGCATTACTGAAAACTCTCCTTAGAAGTCAATGGGACGTGACCTGGGAGAAATCAGGTGCAGGGGCATGAAAGGGGGAACTGTTTGTTGGACTATCTCCTCTTGTGACTGGGGACTTGTGTTTTCTAACACACTGGGGCTCCCTTTTGTTGACCCCTGGCTGATAATAACAGACAATTGAGAATCTTTCTGTACAGAACAGGAATTTTCAGAAATTTTGGGGCCAATGGCCAAAGGAAAAAGGCAGAATTAAGAATTATTAAAAAATATTGAAAGTAATATGGAAAATTTAAAAAAAATAAACCAAAAAAATTTTTAAAAAATTTTTAACATAAAAATGTGAGTTAAAAAGTCATTTTTTTAAAAAAACCCAAACCATTTTTAAAAAAAAAAAAAAAAAAATCAAATTTTGGTGCGTTCTCCTTTCCCCTGAAATCCAGAAGTGGGGAGGGAGCCCCCAGAACCCGATCTCACATACCTTCTGTCTGAATTCATGAAGAGGCAGAAGGATCCAAGCAGCTACAACCACAGAAGATCTGGAGTCACTTCTCCAAAATTAGTGTTGTGCAAATCTACCCCTGTTTGTAAAAGAATTCAGGTTTGAAACCTCTAAAGCCTTAACCTCAACACTAACTTGGGATTGAGGTTCGGATTTTTAGGCCTTTTTAGGGTTAACGTACCTCTTCATGGCACTTCTGGGTCAGCCAGCACCATAGCTCCAACATCACTTCTGCTCTGGTGTCACTTCTGGCCTAATGTGCTGTGGGACCAGAAGTAACATCAGAGATGACGGCGCCATTGGAACCAGAAGTGCTGCAGAGAGGTAAGTTAACCCTAAAAAGAGCCAGAAACCCTTACCTAGCCCCAATTTAGGGTTATGGTTGAAGACCATTTTTTGGATGATTAATTCCAAACTTTAATTTGGGCCAACTTGAATCAATGCACTTGGATGGTTGTTGAATTTGGCTTTGACCTAGATCCAAAGAGCAACACTATTCAAAATTGTTTGGAGCAACCTCCCTGCCGAGTTCCTTCAAGAACTGTGTACAAGTGCACCTAGAAGAACCGGCAAAGGGTGGTCACACCAAATATTGGTTGGGTTTCGATTTCTCCTTTTATCATTCACTTTGTAAAAAGAAACTATTAAGGGTATGTTCACACAGTGTCTTGCGGCGCACACCATTGACTGGTGCCATTGTTATCAGATAATCAGTGGTTTTTGGTTGCCATATTGTGGCTGATCAGTGTGACACCAGATGGGGAAGCGCAGGTTTGGGTACACCCTTAGAAGACATCTGACTGAAGTGAGTTCAGTGCAGAAGGTTCTTTGAAGTTCTCTGTTATTTAATTTTATGTTCTATGGACATGCATGACCGTGTCACCAGTTGACCTTCCTTGGATCATTTTCGGTAGGTACTAACCCGTGTCACTAGGAACAGCCAATAAGACCTGCCATTTTGGAGAGGCACTGATGCAGTCATGTAGCCATCACAATTTGGCCTTGTCTATGTCCCTCCGATCCTTACATTTGTCCATTTTCCTGCTTTAACAGCTTTGAGATCTGACTGATCACGGCCTGATATATCCCACCTATTGACTGGTGCCATTGTTATCAGAAGGTTTTTGGTTGTTATGTTGTGGCTGATTTGAATATACCCTTAAAAGACGTCTGGCTGAGAAGTGTGTTCCGTGCGCATGGCTTCTTTGAAGTTCTCGGTTACTTAGTTTTATGTTCTAAGGGTCTTTCCTTGGACCACTTTTGGTAGGTACTAACCACTGCATGCCAGGAACAGCCAATAAGACCTGCCATTTTGGAGATGCTCTGACCTAGTCATGTAGCCATCACAATGTGGCCCTGTCAATGTGACTACAATCCTCAAGTTTGCCCATTTTGTCTGCTTCATCTGACTGTGCACTGCCTGATATATCCCATCTATTGACTAGTGCCGTGAGTTTTTGGTTGCAATGTTGTGGCTGATCAGCGTGACACTAGATTGGGAAGTGCAGGTTTGGATTAACCCTTAGGAGATGTCTGAAGTGATTTCAGTGCAGAAGGTTCCTTGAAGTTCTGTTATTTAATTTTATATTCTATGGGCATGCATGACTGTATCACCAGTTATCCTTCCTTGGACCATTTTCTTTAGGTACTAACCACTCCATGCCAGAAACAGCCAATAAGACCTGCCATTTTGGAGATGTACTGATGGAGTCATGTAGCCATCACAATTTGGCCTTGTCAATGTCACTCCGATCCTTACATTTGTCCATTTTCCTGCTTTAAAGGGAATGTGTCATCAAAAATGACTTATTGTTTAACTCACATTTTTATGTTAACACATTTTTTAAGAATTTTTGGTTATATTTTTTTAATTATATCACTTTCAATATTTTTAATAATTCACTTTGGCCACTAAGCCTAATAGTCTGACACTTCCTGTTCTGTACAGAAAGATTCTCAGTTGTCTGCTCATTATCAGCACAAAGAGGATCAAACTGAAAGGAGACACCAGTGTGAATAGATAACACAGGATCCACCAGTCACAATAGGAGATAGTCACAGTTCACCCTCTTTCACCTCCCTGTACACTGATTTCTTCCCAGGTCACAGTGCATTACTAGAAAACTCTACTATAGAAGTCAATGGGACTGAGTCAGTCTTAAGTCTCCTATGTGCATGAAGCTGCTGTAAAGCATCTCTCTGACTGCTGTTAAAGGGGTTTTGCAAGGACGTGCCTTATCTGCGAAGAAGCAAATGTAAACAAAGCCATGTTGAGCTGAGAGAGCGAGAGACACAGCCAGAGCACAGAGCCATGCGCATAAGGGATCGTGTGAAATGTTCACTCAAATAATCAAACTACAACTAGTGGATTCTGTATACAAAAGACAACAGCTTTCTCCACAGCAGCTTGAAAGCTTCTTCATGTTCCCTGTCATCAGATAAAGCAGGGATCTACTCAGATAATCACATTACAACTAGTGGATTCTGTATACAAAACACAACATATTTCTACCCGGTGCCTTGAAAGCTTCTTCAGCTCCCTTTCATCAGATAAGAAGTGTGCTCTGCGCAAGCCCGGCCAGCAGCTCTTGTCAGGTCGTATCTAATAGAAGCTTTTAAGTAACTAAGGGCAGGTAGCTCTCTCAGGCTGCAATATTTTTAATGACATATATTTAGAAAAGTGATTAAATACCCATTTTGGAGGATCCCACGTCAACATTACATCATGGCAAAAGCCCTTTAAAGCAGTTCAAACAAGGCCTAGTGGCCAAAGTGAAAACTGCAAGACTTAAGAATTATTAAAAAAATATTGAAAGTGATATAAAAAATTTTTTTTTAAAAAAACAACCAAAAATTCCTAAAAAATGTGTTTAACATAAAAATGGGACTTAAACAATGAGTCATTTTTTGATGACACATTCCCTTTAACGGCTTTGAGATCTGACTGATCACAGCCAGATTAATCCCCCCCATTGACTGGTGCCATTGTTATCAGATGGTTTTTGGTTGCCATGTTGTGGCTGATCAGTGTGACACCAGATGGGGAAGCGCAGGTTTGGATACACCCTTAGAAGACGTCTGACTGAAGTGAGTTCAGTGCAGAAGGTTCCTTAAAGTTCTGTGTTATTTAGTTTTATGTTCTCTGCGCCCACGGCTTTGTGTCTTTGATGAACTTAAATAGAAAGAAGGAAAAGTGATGGCTACAAGTGTTTTCTGACAGCGTTTTTCATGTAGTTTATTTTCTTAAGATCACCATTACTCTCACCTAAATGGCCGGCACATCACAGCATCGATGCGGGCGATAGCACATGGCGCCCTGATGTGTTTCTGAACCGGTTTAATAAAATGCACTTGACATTGCTGGAATACACATAACATCTGGCTGTTACATGTCTCGCTGTAGAAAACATCCTTTGATGTTATTCAAAGACAAGAAGAAAGTTGCAAACTAACCCTTTTCACACGGGTAGATGACAAATCAGCTGAGACTCCCAAATGGCAAGTCTGAAGTGGAGATGTAGCAGAGCCGAGTTTATTATCTGCTCCAGGTTCTTCCATCCTATGTCAGGTATATGTCGTTTGGTCTACAATGATATAGCTTTGGTTGCTATTTCATAAGAAAATGTCCTAGGCTTGTGGATAGTAGGGTAACTTTAGGACAAACTGCCCTCTCCCAACAGCATTTTTGTCAGCCCCTCTTTTGTGTAATGTGGCATCTTTCCCACTGTCCGGTCTGGTATCCCATCAGCTCTTTCCGCTTTTGTCCCTTGCATTGGCATCAATGGCAGTTGCAGATGGGCGCCACAGTTGCCACTGGGTAGGTAATGGCGCACAGTCAATGAGGAATGTCACTGAGCAAACCTCATACCCTCCCTTACATTAAAGACTGTAGGACTACCACTCATTGATGTTATACTGTTGTGGATGGGAACAAAGGTTATATATATGTGATCCTTTGTGTCTCTATTTTAATGTATTAGTCAGAATAATACCTCACATGTTTTTATATTATTGCACGTAAAAGCTGCCTGTATATCTCTACATTCTCTAACGTGTTACGTATTATGTGTAATGTCTATTCCACCCACAAGATGGCATCTGTGTTCAGACACACCCTGATATGCCAAACTGGCTGCTCACCTTAACTTGTTTTGATTCTGTTAAACAAAGGTGGGGTGTGTCATTTTAAATGTAGATAAGAAGAGCCAATTAAGAGGCTGGATGTAATGTCACATGTTGCTTTTGGAATGTACATGCCCAACCTGATAAGAGTTGTGTTTCTGTAATAAAGTATAGGAGAACTCACTGGACTGAGAAAGTGTCAGGCTGTGAATTCTTACTCTGGCACGTGCCATACAATATACTGATTTGACCCCCCACTGGGAAGTGGAAACCCCTTTGTGGTTCCGTCTACAACAATACTACTATCGCCATGTATCTATTCTGCATAATACGATGTGTATATTGTATTGTGCTGTGGTACACTGTGCCCCTCATGCCACTATTTGTGCACCTAATGGTCTGAGGTATAGTGTCCTGATGGGTTGTGGTTAGTGTTGAGCCGAACCGTTCGGAAATGGTTAGTTCGGCACGAACTGTACGTTTTCTCCGAACCCGAGCTGAACACATTAACATTGACTTTTTAATGGGATTCGGCGTTCGGGTCGGCAGTTGGCTCGTCCCAAACTCGAATTTTTTAGTGCTCGCTCATCTCTAGTTGTGGTACGTGGCAGAACTGACATACCCTGTTAGGCTGGGCAGCAGGAATGATAGCTTCCTGACTACTATTTTGCTGGAGGAGTTACCAAATTTAGGACACTATAGGAAGAACCAGACATTGATGTACAGTAGATGTATATGTTGTGGTACTGTAGCACTCTGTCACATTACTGGTAGAAGGGGTTAAAGTAGGCCTGAGCTTGTCTACAAGAGGGCAGAAAGCTAGGGCAAGTGACGGTGTGTGCAATGGGATTTCTCAAATGAAAAGGTCCCAAATGGACACGAGTAGATTTTGCTGCAGATTTTTCGACATTGACTTTAATGGTAGATGGTAAAATCTGCATGGAAGGTTTATTTGCAGATTTTACTGCAGATTTTGCCTTCCCCCTATTAAATCCAGCATACAAAAAAAAAAATCAGCAATAAAATCCATTTGCTGCCTAAATTTTCTGTAGAAAATGCACAGGTTAATCCACAAGTGAAAATCTGATGCAGATTTTATCCTTTTCAAGTCAACTGGAAAAATCTGCAGTAAATCCACGATAGATAGGATAGATATTGCCATGCTGCGATTTTCTGTTCGCGTCGGCATGAGATTTGCTAAATTCCAGTTACATGGCTGATACTGTAATCCACTGCAGAATTTTCACATGGAATATCCAAAGCAAATCTGTCCCATGTGCATTCACCCTAAATCAAACAAATCTGCAACAAAATCTGCATTAGATCCGATCCGTGGGAACGTATATTAAGGCTGCATCTATTTCGGGCGCCCCATTCAGTAGAACAGTATTATAATTTGCCATTATAGAATAAGTTTTTTTTCAAAAACATCGGTTTTGAAATCCGATCTCGGAAAATCCGAGCTGTGTAGACTACAGCTCGGATTTTCTATTGAGGTCTATGGGGATGATCTACAGTCGGATTTTTGTGGATTCTAGATCCTGAATCCTTTTAAAAATCCGTCTGTAAACCAGTCCCGTGTAGACGTAGACTAAGTGTATGTTCAGACGGTGTAATTTCGGTGTGTATTTCGCCATGTAATTGTGCTGCAATACACCGAAAATGCGCCCCGTAATTATGGTAATTCATAACTCTGATAGAGAGCTATAAATTACGCCAGCTTCCCTGACGTGTACTGTCACTGGCCAGCGTTTTCTTCAAAAACACCCAGCGTATTGCAGTGCGTACAATACCTGCCACAATGCACCATGTGAACATAGCCTAAGACTTCAGTCATGAGAGGCGCTAACTCGGACAGAGGGTGCAGTCTTTGTGGAAAAGGACATCAGCTTTGGAGGTTCCGTCGCAAGTTCTGTCGGAAATTACCAAAAATAACGATGGACTCCACAGTGGAAACCCTACAAACCCATTGCAGACAATAGGGTCCATCGAGTGTCATTGGTATCTATTGTGAAACGGGTTCGTTTGTATCTCTGTGACAAAGATTTCTAATGAAACCTCCGATGCGGACAGGCCTAATTCTACTCTAAGGGAGACATGTATGATCGGGTTTTTCACCCTTTTCTTTCGTAAAACGCGGCAAAAGTAATCAGGCTACAATGTCCAATGCGCCAAATGAATGTGGTAGGCACATTGTTCGTAAGACTAGACACTTTTTAATGCGCCTAAAAGGGGGCGTTCTGGAGACGTTTGGGGGGTGTTATGGAAGTGTGTCCCACCACACTCATAATATTAGACACATATGTGAATGTGGTTCAGCAAAACTAGGTGCATTACTGCTCGGACAGGCATACCTATTTTAGTGTCATCTGTCTGAGCCTGAGGAGTCGAAGTGGAGCTAGATTTGCTGTTAGGGAAAAAAATGTTCAATATTTCTCAGTTTCCACCAGAACAATAATAAAAAATAATTTCTGATAATTATCAAACTGTATAAAATTAAATAATTTAAATTCAATAAAAAATGTTATCATATAAAATTAATATAAAAATATATAATATCCGAAAAATATAAAAATATCTCCTATAAAATGTATTTAAAAATAATAGAATCTAAAACTAGTTTTACATTAAATAACCCACTGATGTTCAGATTTTTAATATTTACTACATTAGATTTGAAATTTATTTTTGCTGCTCTCACCCTATATTCTACATACAGCAAGAACCAGCACAGCACAGGTATTGCTGGGACCTTTGTTCCCCCAAGCAGGATCAGTACCATAGTTTCTACTCCCTGACATGCTATTCTAGAGACTTGTCTTTTATTTTCAGCCTATCTTTATACATGTTTGGTGCATTACTAATGCACCTAAGTTCCATAATGCGCCAAACACACAGGCGAGGCGCGATGAACTCGAGACTCCATTTATAATCACAGAAAAAGCACTTTCATACATTCAGGCGCATTATACACTGAAAACTCGACAATTCACTCCGAAGCGCCTTCCTTCATACATGTCTCCCTAAATTGAGGTAAACCTGTCTGCATGATGTGTGAACACAGGGGTTTTAATAGGGCAGTATTCCCATCAGGGGCCCTAATAAAACAGGGGCCCACTGATATGTTAAAAAAAATAGGAAGTAGTAATGGCTAGAGGGCTCCATTTGATTTGGCTGTATGTGGCTCTGAAACGGTTAATCGATGACTGATGGCAGCCCTGCGTGAATATATTCCTAAAGTGGAGTTTGAAAGTGAACATAATACATTAGATTTAACTTGCAGTCCTATGTAAATTGGTTTTACACATGATAAATAACAAAGTCAGCTCTGCTACATCTCTATGTTATTTATTATGTACACTGCTGTATTGAGATTTATGCTGTTTTTATTGGCCATTCTGTACAGGCATCAAGTCATTATATCTTGGAGAACAACAGAACATGACTTACGTGCTAGGCTTCTACATATAAAGTCATTCTAAATATATATGTGTTCTTCTATTCATGTATTCAGTCAATAATAATGTCTCCAGAGATACCGCCACAAAACGGGGCAAAGAGATGTCTAGCGGCGTCGATGTAGCCGCCGGCCACGGCTGACTGTAAGGTTTAAAAAATCCCCTTTGTTACTTCTCCCATTCAGAGGTTACCTTCAAGGCACCAGTGTCAATTATAGAAAAAATACCAGGCCTCAAAATTATTGACAATCTGCCATAACCATGGAGATTTGATAATAAGTGAGAGTCTTGTCTTCATGTTTTCTATTCCATCGGCTAGTCCTAGCAACTAGGGGGAAGTCAATAAATGTGCTGCACTTTATGAGGCTGAGTACTGTATTATAAATGAGCCTCTTATTAACATGATACTGGATCTTTGGCTCCGTTCTGTAAGTAAGTGTTATGTGAGCGGTAAACGTGCACAGAGAGTGGGGGGTCGTGGCGGCAAGGCCCATAGGGATCAATGACGTGAATGCAAAGGGGATCCGGAATCAATATTGATAGCAACTAGTCGGTTTGATTTAGAGGGTTGTCTACTTTGGACAATGTCTGTTTGTTAAATAGGTCATCCGATACAGCTTGGACCCACAGCAATAGAACCGGCTGCAAGGGCAATATATATGAACGGGGCTGCGCCAGTTTTCTGCCGTGCTTTGAGCCAAAAAACAGTCGGAGCCCTGTCCAACAGATGTATGAACTGTCCTACTCCAAAATCTGGCTCATGATGCAACAGACCCGAAACTTCTGTATGCACCAATTCTATAGGGGCCAGATTCATATAATGCACCACATTTACAAATGCGTCACGACAAAATGTGGCGCAAAACTGTCGTACCAATTCACATTAATTTCATAGTTGCGAGGCTGAGACAAACTTTGGTGCATTTTGGGTCTCATCACGGCACACATTTATACAGTGCTGTGAGATACTTTCATGCATACTGACGAATGATACGCTAACCTAACGAGACGTAGGACTGTCGAGGCCGCTAACCTAACGAGACGTAGGACTGTCGAGGCCGCTAACCTAACGAGACGTAGGACTGTGAGGCGCTACCTACGAGACGTAGGACTGTTGAGGCCGCTAACCTAACGAGACGTAGAACTGTCGAGGCCGCTAACCTAACGAGACGTAGGACTGTCGAGGCCGCTAACCTAACGAGACTAAGGACAGTCGAGGCCGCTAAACAAACGAGACGTAGGACAGTCGAGGCCGCTAACCTAACGAGACGTAGGACTGTCGAGGCCGCTAACCTAACGAGACGTAGGACTGTCGAGGCCGCTAACCTAACGAGACGTTAGGACTGTGAGGCCGCTACCTAACGAGACGTAGGACTGTCGAGGCCGCTAACCAAACGAGACGTAGGACTGTCGAGAGCCGCTAACCTAACGAGACGTAGGACTGTCGAGGCCGCTAACCTAACGAGACGTAGTACTGTCTAGGCAGCTAACATTACGTGACGTAGGACTGTCGTTGACGCTAACCTAACGAGACGTAGGACTGTCGAGGCCGCTAACCTAACGAGACGTAGGACTGTCGAGGCCGCTAACCTAACGAGACGTAGGACTGTCGAGGCCGCTAACCTTACGAGATTTAGGACTGTCGAGGCCGCTAACCTACCGAGACGTAGGACTGTCGAGGCCGCTAACCTACCGTGTCGTAGGACTGTCGAGGCCGCTAAGCTAGCGAGACGTACGACTGTCGAGGCCGCTAACCTAACGAGACGTAGGACTGTCGAGGCCGCTAACCTAACGAGACGTAGGACTGTCGAGGCCGCTAACCTAACGAGACGTAGGACTGTCGAGGCCGCTAACCTAACGAGACGTGGGACTGTCGCGGCCGCTAACCTAACGAGACGTAGGACTGTCGAGGCCGCTAACCTAACGAGACGTAGGACTGTCGGGCCGCTAACCTAACGAGACGTAGTGACTGTCGAGGCCGCTAACCTAACGAGACGTGGGACTGTCGAGGTGCGCCTCTAACTCCCTAAATGAATCGTGGGACTCGTCCGAGGCGTACTAAATAACAGACTGTAGGACTGTCGAGGCCGCTAACCTAACGAGACGTAGGACTGTCGAGGCCGCTAACCTAACGAGACGTAGGACTGTCGAGGCCGCTAACCTAACGAGACGTAGGCTGTCGAGGCCGCTAACCTAACGAGACGTGGGACTGTCGAGGCCGCTAACCTAACGAGACGTGGGACTGTCGAGGCCGCTAACCTAACGAGACGTTGGACTGTCGAGGCCGCTAACCTAATGAGACGTGGGACTGTCGAGGCGGTGCCACTTCTCATACATGTCCCCCCCCAAATGTTCAATTTCCCTGCAGCTCCCCCACAGGAGAACTGAAGTATAACACAACACTAGTGGGCTGTGTAAAACATGGACATCCCGGGCCTCATGTAAGAAAACTGTACAGGTCTAAGACTTTCTTTGTTGCCCATAGCAACCAATCAGAGTTCCCCTTTAATTTCATATAGTGCTCTGAAAACATGAAAGGGGCGCTCTGATTAATTACTGTGGGCAACAAGGAAAGTCTTATACCTAGACAGTTTTCATACTTGAGGCCCCCGTATCCTCCAGAGATTGAGACATTCGCTTTAAATAATAAATGAAGCTCCTGAATGGAGTTACCCCTCTATTTATTGAGAGTGCTGGTATATTATGCCAGTGTTTAACCCCTTTCCACTCTGTGCTGTATTATTACATCCTAGGAACTATGTAGTACAGCTTTTAGTACAGGTACAGGTGTTGAACCTGCACCATAATTTGTGAGTATCAGCTGTACTTTACAGCCAACTCCCAACTCTATTAGTTGGCTTTATGCTGACCACAGTATATAAGTAGTTAGACAAAGGAGCTCCTTCTGTCACTTTATCAGCAAACCTAAAAAGCAATTGCAGGATGCTGTTAGATCGCCATGGTAGCCAGGCCCACATTGCTTTCCTCTCTCATATTGAAACTGATAGGTATAATACACTGCAACACGGAAGAATTGCAGTGCACTATGGAAGTGATCAAACAGCTAGGCTATGTCTACACAGCACAGGATTTTGATCGGATTCAGTACTTAGAATCTGCTGAAAATCCGACTGTACACAGTGCTGTGTAGACCTCAATAGAAAATCCATGCTGTAGCCTACACAGCACAGACTTTTTACTGAGGATTTCTAAACCGCCGGCTGGCGGAAGAGGGAACATCTTCTATCTTACATCGGATTCCCGTCACCTCAGTGTACGGTGCTGGCAAGAAATACGATCGTGGTTTTCTGAACAAAAAACACGGTACAGCGAAGTTAAAATACCGTCAGATTTTCAACGATATTTTAACTAAGCTGTGTATAAATAGCCTTCCATGATCTCCAAGTGGGACATTAAAAAACAAGCTATTGAATAAACATTTTAGGATATTAAAGAATCCAGGCATCGATAAGGTACTATAAAATGGTTATTGTTCCCAAATGGTCAACACCATAAAGAAACAACAATGTATAAAACAATGCCAGAATTACTTTTATAATTGTTCATCCTACCTCCCAAAAATTCTAATTAATTCAAATCAAAAAGTTGTCTGCAGCCCAGAATCGTACCAATGATAAAACAACAATACATGCCACAAAAAAAACATAAGCGCTCACACAGATCCATGGCCGGAAATGTAAAAATGTTACAGCTCTTGGAATGGGGTGATGCAAAAACATCTATATTTCTGTGATTTTATTATCCAAGAGTAAGAATTTTTTTTATAAAAACTGTCCCCAAAATCAAAATGAAATAAAGTTATTGTGTGATTTATACCCCAAAAACCATGGAGGAGTTTCTGGGGGGAGGGTTTCACCCCTCCACCCCCCAAAAAAAAAATAGTTAGAGGTGTGTTCCCATTTCACATATCATCTATAGCACAGGTGTCAAACTGCCGGCCCTCCAGCTGTTGGGAAACTACAACTCCCACCATGCATTTGTATAATCTATAACAGTGGGAGTGATGGGAGTTGTAGTTTCCCAACAGCTGGAGGGCCGCAGTTTGACACCCCTGATCTATAGGGTAGGATATGCCATATGCCACACAGCAAAATCCCTTTCTATGGCCGGCACATAGGCCGCTACAAGCCAGTTTCAGTGATCAGGGAGATGGCCAAGCAGCTCTCCCTATTCATGTCTATGGGAGTTGCAAATATATAGCCGAGGACACTCGCTACCCTTGGAACTGCCATATAAAAAAACTGTGCAAGTGCGGCCATCTTCCTGTTGTGTGAGGCTGGCTCATAGCGATCTACAAGCTGGCTTCAGAAGGGGATTTTGCTTAGTGGCAACACCCCTTTTAACAACTGGCCCCAAAAGTCTCCTCCATGCAGAAATGAGAGGAGGTGGCACTTGCACACCGCTCACCTGTACTCGATACTCCTATAAAGCAGAATGGAGAGAACCACATAGGCGCAACCTCCTTTTCAATCTGTATTGTCAACATAGGTGCGGGTCCTGGAGGTGGGACCCCCATCTACCAGACCAATTGAAATGCCATAAATGTGTGATATGGGAATAGCCATGCCACACAATGTTAAAGATCAGCAAGAGCTGTGCAGATTGATATACATATTCATAGTAAAAGATTCAAGAGTTCTAATAACTTATTTAAAGGGCAGTCCTACTAGTACCGCCCACTGGACTCCTGGACCCTAAAGGACTGGAGTTTTAAATGAACATATGATTAAATCTCCTGCATCTTTTCCTATGCATATACACTCACCGGCCACTTTATTAGGTACACCATGCTAGTAACGGGTTGGACCCCCTTTTGCCTTCAGAACTGCCTCAATTCTTCGTGGCATAGATTCCACAAGGTGTTGCAACGATGCTCAATTGGTACCAAGGGGCCCAAAGAGTGCCAAGAAAATATTCCCCACACCATGACACCACCACCACCAGCCTGAACCGTTGATACAAGGCAGGATGGATCCATGCTTTCATGTTGTTGACGCCAAATTCTGACCCTACCATCCGAATGTCGCAGCAGAAATCGAGACTCATCAGACCAGGCAACGTTTTTCCAATCTTCTACTGTCCAATTTCGATGAGCTTGGGCAAATTGGAGCCTCAGTTTCCTGTTCTTAGCTGAAAGGAGTGGCACCCGGTGTGGTCTTCTGCTGCTGTAGCCCATCTGCCTCAAAGTTCGCCGTACTGTGCGTTCAGAGATGCTCTCTGCCTACCTTGGTTGTAACGGGTGGCTATTTGAGTCACTGTTGCCTTTCTATCAGCTCGAACCAGTCTGCCATTCTCCTTTGACCTCTGGCATCAACAAGGCATTTCCGCCCACAGGACTGCCGCTCACTGATGTTTTTTCTTTTTCGGACCATTCTCTGTAAACCCTAGAGATGGTTGTGCGTGAAAATCCCAGGAGATCAGCAGTTTCTGAAATACTCAGACCAGCCCTTCTGGCACCAACAACCATGCCACGTTCAAAGGCACTCAAATCACCTTTCTTCCCCATACTGATGCTCGTTTGAACTGCAGGAGATTGTCTTGACCATGTCTACATGCCTAAATGCACTGAGTTGCCGCCATGTGATTGGCTGATTAGAAATTAAGTGTTAACGAGCCGTTGGACAGGTGTACCTAATAAAGTGGCCGGTGAGTGTATATACATCAATCTGCTCAGCCCCTCCTGCTTTATAACAGGCTCCCTGCAGATTGGACTGCATTTTCAACACGATAGGTTCCCTTTAAGGGGACACTAGAGCGTACACTATAACAAAGGTTGTTTGTTGGTTTTCCTACGCAGAGGGGGCGAGGTATAAAATATTCAGTGAACATGGATTTATATGCTGGGAAGTATAATATGTCGCTTGTCGCTTCACTGCATCGATTTAAAGGGGCGTGTTACTATATACATGCATTTGATTTTCTTTCAATGGAAGAAAAATGATGCGCTGGCTGGAATGTAATGTGCTATTAATAACGGTTCCCATCAAGAGAATATATAGGAATAATGCCGAATTAAAATAGTAACCTATAGACGTCAGGGCCCTGAGGCGTCACAGCACCAGTAACCCGGTTATCAGGATGTAAATGACATAATAGATCATTGTACGGGGCACGTGGTAATGTCTGCCCGCACTACAGGCCTTCTCTATCTGACTCACACTCATTGTCCTTTAACACATTATCCAGTCCAGAGCCTCATTGATTTCATATGTGGCCTCTGATGATACGGTGCAAACATTATCCATCTACCCCGACAATCAGATTGTAATGAAATCCCTCCGGATATTTCAAGCAGAAAAACAAACCTTTCAATCAATGCTGTGCGGCCTGTTATAGCCTTGACCATCCCAGAGATATTCATCAGTCTCATTAGTGTGATCATGTACATCCAGGAAATTGTGGAATTGAACTTTATATGTATGTGGAGATAGAGGCCCGGCTCCGGAGTGCAAAGAAATAGCAGGGGCCTTGCTTTTCACATGAAGATTTAGGAGAGAAATAATATTTTTAGTCACCAGATTTTATAGATAGATAGATTGATTGAAATAAAAAGCAGGAGAGGCCCTTTTGACGGCGGCGGATGCGGAGCGGCAAAATTTACATACAGGCCACTTCCCGGTAGACGCCCCCTTTAGTATAGAAACCACAGGGAAGGTTGGGTGCAGGGAGATACTTAGCCAGGTGAATAGGCAGGTATTTACAAACGAGCAGAGATGTGTGCAGGTATGACTTTGGTTAGAGGAGGGCCCGCCAGTAGTTACATTTTTCAGCTATGAGTTGCGGTGCCCCCGTGTTTACATACATTTGTCTCCTGTTCATACCCACCATCTTTGACAGGATGACATTGTTCCCGTAGGTGCCCAATTGGCCCTTTCACCTTTTAGCAGGTAGTTGACCCTAGAAGGTTTTTGAGGAGATCACACCCGGCTGTCCACTCGTTGCCAGTAATGGGCCGGTCGTTCCATTGTCCCTCTTGCAGACCACCTATTCCAATGTTTGGAGGAGATTTTTGTTGCCGTATCCCCTTGTGCCAGAAAAAATTGCCCTTGCCACTCTGTTCAGGAGGACACCCTTTTAATGCCCTCTTAGGAATGCACAAAACTTTGTTGTTTAAACTGCCAGACAAAGTTTGGGGTGCCCATTTATACCCCCCTGTGCAGGTATACCCGTAGTTTGTCCCCGGCATTCCACTCTCTAATGCAAACCATTTAGTAATGTTTGCCGGGCATTTACAAGCCTTAGCTAATTATAAAATTTATCCACTTATCACCAGCTCTCGATGCGATCCCATACCAAAGTCTTTACGCATTTCACCTCTATGCACACACCGACAAAGGAGGGAGGGACGATTTCTGTCTATGCACCATAAACAAGGGCTTGGGGGGGCGATTATATCTACTATGGGGGCCAAAAGTAGGCGCCTATGCGGCAGAATGCCATACTGGGGGGCGGTACCCCAAAACCACTCCTCATGTATTATCTAATTAAGAACTGATGTGTTGGCGCATGCGGATTCATAGATGTCGACCCTAATTAGTGAATCAGTCAGGAAATATGTTTGTGTTGATAAGTTCTATGAACTGTGTCGCACACGTGACTGTACATCGTGGAGACAAGCCTTGTTATGGCCGCCCTGCATTGTGGTGACTCTCAATGACCTTCACTGACATTTGCCCTTGAAGGGGAGTCCACAGAGGCCGACTTCCTGCAGCTTCCAGGCCGCTCACTGCAGCTCTGATGTGTATCTGACACCGGGTCCACAAGCGTCAGATCATGATTATTATTTTCTTGCCACGTCCCCAGCTTTTGTGCCATCCTCTCTTCACTAATTATTCCCCAGTGACTGTAAGCATTGTGATGAATTACCAGCACATTCATTTAGCAGGAGATAAACAATATTCAGCTTTTCATTCCAGGTTAGAGGAAAGTGTCAGGACCAAAATTTATATCATTATGTATCCGTGTGTCGTGTTCTGTGCGAATAAAGCTGGGGAGAAAATATTTTTTTATGGATCATTACTTGGATTACAGAGAAATAAAAATACAAGCAAAAAAAAAAACGACAGACCCTTTAAAGGGTTCTCTAAATACATCTATTTGAGCTCTTGCTTTGCCTCCTCTGAGGTTAGGTGGTCAGTAACCTAGGGAAGCTGGTGTACACAAACAGGTGTTAAGAACTGTTCTAGCTCTGAAATTAAGCAAAATCAGAACAGCAATGTATTAGGTAAACGTCTTTATATTACCTTTATATACACGTTTGCAGCCAATCATTGTGATGGGACTACTCCTTTAACTTCCTTTTCTTGTTAAAGGGGTTTTGCCAGGATCTAATGTTTACGTGGGATCCTCCAAACTGGGTATTTAATCACTTTTCTAAGTATATGTGATTACAAAAAGTGAAGCCTCTGAGAGCTGCAGCCTGACTTAGATGCCCTTAGTTTCCTGACTGTTTACAATAGCTAGGACCAGGAGCTGATCTGGCAAGCACCTGGCCGCACTTGCGTTGTTTGCACTTCTTATCTGATGGCAGGACACAGGAACGAGTTTTGAAGGGAGGGGGAGAAAAAAGCAGTGTTACTGGGCATCTGCACTAGCTTTGTTTCTGTGTCAAAGCCTGTGTCTACTGTATAGCGAATCCGCTGGCTGTAATGTAATTATCTGAGTAAACATGCAGGCGCTCGCTGCTCAGCCCCCCAGTTGTTTGCGTTGTTTGCACTTCTTGTCTGATGGCAGAACACAGGAACGAGCTTTGAAGGGAGGGGGAGAAAAAAAGCAGTGTTACTGGGCATTTGCACTAGCTTTGTTTCTGTGTCCGAGCCCATGTCTACTGTATAGAGAATCCACTGGTTGTAATGTAATTATCTTAGAAAACATGCAGACGCCCCCTGCTCAGCCTCCTCCCCCCCCCCCCCCTGTCTGTAGTCCGTGAGCTGCCTGCTCGGAGCATATCTTTACTCCTGAGCAGATAAGAGGGAGAAAACAAAACCCATATAGCTTGTGCACAATACAGTTCTCCTCTGTGGCTTAGCCAAACATGTTTGCTCAACTACAGAGACTGAATATCAGCCTCGAGAGTGTGCATGGGAGGTGGAGTGATGACATCACAGAGGAGGTACTTGTTTTTAAACACAGAAACAAAACGCCCCTTTTTTCAAGGCTCAAGAGGGGAGTATCAGCCTGTTAGGTGAGGAAATCACTTCTTGGCAAAACCCCTTTAATCTTATATGGTAGTACCCATGGAGATACATAGGACTGCGTCAAGACTATATGCTCAAAACAGTAGTCTGCGTTTTCTTAAAAGGGTATCCCCACCATGCACTGTGATGGCATATCAATAGAATGCTATAAGTCTGGTAAGTCTGGTAAGTGGGTCCCAGAAGTGGTACCCACATCTATATCCGGAATGGGCTCCCGTGAGTGTTAACTCAGAATAGAGGGTCAACCGTGCTTGTGCGCAACTTTCCATTTTGTTATATGGGACCTTCCAGAACAGCAAAACACACTCCGCACCTGTACTGGCAATTCCCATGGAACTAAATGGAGAGGCATGTGCAAAAGGGACCAGTTCTCCATTCTCAGCTGACTCTTTCAGGGGCCTGGGCCGGGTCCCACGTATCAGATATGCCAGCAAAGTCTATGGTGGAAACAATGGTCTCATCAAGACCATTTGCAGAGTTACTTCACTCTTTATTTTAGATGCACTGGCGCAATAAAAAATTGGTTGCAAAAGTATACATACCCTATAAGCCCCATCCATGGGCATAGCTACAGAGGGTGAAGAGGTAGTAGTCACTAATAGCCTTTTGAGCCCCCGAGGAGGACCAAGGCCGCCTCTTTCACATAAGAAGTCAACAGTATTAGAAATGGCACATAGTGGAGGGGAACTCTTTTTTTATATTTTTTTGTACTGGGGCCCAGGAGACTTAAAGGGTTTGTCTCACCATGCTCTTTCACAGAACCACAGCCAGCTTCAGACTCGCACTTCCTGGTCAAGCTGTATGTGGTTCTGTAGCAATAATTGACATATCAGCTTTACTGCTCCTAACTGATCCTCTTACAGTGACTTGACTGCTGGAGGGGTATAATCTATATCATAAAAGGCTACAGAGCTCAAAGGCTATGTTCACGCGGCTTATTCACGGCGTAATTGCAGGACGGATTTCATCCGCAATTACGTCGTGTGCTCGGCAGCGGGGGGAGGCGGGGCAGCAGCTCGCCAGCCCCATACACATTCATTATTCACAGCACATATTCTGCCATGGATAATTGACATGTCACTTTCTCGACGCCGCGAAATACAGAGAGCGGGGAGAGGAGACGGAATCCATAGTTCTCTATGAGAACTATGGATTACCGTAATGACTTGGATGGATTTCACCCGTAATTCATGCAGTACGGCACAAATTACGAGCTGAAATCTGTCCCAAAATAAGCCGTGTGAACATAGCCTAAGGGTTAAAACTTGTCATTAACTTAGAAAAACAAGCTCCTTGTGCTAGAGATAAGACTCAGCAGGAAGAAGACTGACCATTGTCGGAGGCAGGTTGGATCAATCAGAAATGAGAAGGATGAGGAAGTGGTGGTCGGTTACCATGAGAAACTTGTGTACACTAGCAGTAGATAAAATCTTCATTTTTTTTTCCTGAACAAAGCAAAATCAAAACAGCAGTGTATTTGGTAATAGTCTTCATTTACCTATCCCTTCATGTTAAAAGCTAATTATTATGGTACACCCCTCCCATCCTGGCTTTTTAATGTTGCTACCCCCTTTATGTTTCTTAGGTTCAGTGTCTGATTTATGAGGGTTCATCTATTACTTGGTTACTGAACCTTCCTTGAGAAGTACTATGGCGTCTAATCGCTCCCTGAATAGAATTTCTCCCTCTGTTTTGCTCATACGTTACTTTAACCCAATGTGTTTTCATTCAAGGATTTTCTGGCTCTGTAAATGAGATTGGCAGATGGGGGGTGAATGCTGGGCCAGGGTCTCGTTACAATGACTGTTTAATCTCTTGCCTGGAAACACAGTATAAGAAAGTAGCTCCATGCTCCAGCATCTGGTATATCCACTTTTTAGTTATTTTAGGAGCAGCGTTGGATGGTTCCTCTGTTCTGAGAAGATGTCTATTGTATTCAGAATTGGATGCAGATTTAAGCCCGCCTTAGTCCACTAAGGGCTATGGAGTCACTGTGGCGACCCAATGTACTAATCTGTGCGTATTTCATGATGGTCATGGTTCTTATTGTTCAGTGTATTCTGGGGGCACAGATATGGAGGAGGACGTGGTCAGGAAATACCAACCTACTATCCAAGCCAAGCACTGGCATGCTAACCGCAGCACAGAGTATTGGAAGTAAATAGTCACACATTTTGTATCTAAATAGATCCAAAATTCTGCTTTGTTGTATTTGTTTAATATGTACTTATAGTGGAGAATTTCTCTGATACAATATTTACTATTTTGCCATAGGCAAACTTAAACGCTATCAGTTCTCAATCTATAAAACACTAAAACGTAACTTTTATTATGTATAACTCTTAACCTCTATTCACACTAAAAAACATTAAAAACCTGATTTCTAACCTCTCAATTTATCCCTTTCTACAGTACTTCTAAAGGAATAACTCCTTTTCTATTATCAAGTCTGGTGGAACACCACCCTATTAACAGGAAAGCCTTATATATTCAGCAAATTACTAGCTCCAGTAAGGGATCCCAAGCATCCTACTTGGGCAGTCATCCCTAATCTGATGGACATAAAACATATAAGGTTTCCCTGTGATACCCTCTGCAGCGGGTAACACTTGTAGACAGAGGTGAGAAATCACAATTTAAAATGTCATGCCTGACCTCCCCAACATGTTTCACCAGCTAAACTGGCTTCATCAGGGGTTAGAGGTCCGGTCCCCTTTTTTGGAGACTATTATCTCTGATACAATGCTCCAAATCCATCCATATTAAAGGGGTTGTCTCACTACATTGAGATTGCATGTTTACTGTCTTACTGTTTACTGTTTTCTACTAGACTGCAGCAGAAATCAGGTCTGTAGCTATGGCAACCAGTGCTGGCAGCCTATCAGGAGAGAGCTACAGGTCTGTAGCTATAGCGACCTGAGGAGCTGATACAGCCCATACACGAGGGGATATCTAGGAATAGGTAGGACACTGTTAATGGACACATAATGCAAAGTGACTTGTTTGTGCAAGATCTTTAACATAAAAAGCAATCCTTGTAGTTAGACAACCCCTTTAAAGGGCTGTTCCCACTATGTACTGTGGTGGCATAGTGATAGGATATGTCACCAAAGTCTGATAGGTGCGGGTTCCACCTCAGAGCCACAGTTCATTTTTATTTTCTAAATTTAACCTAAAAAAACCCTTTAATCCATTAAGGGTGCTTTCACACGGAGCGTTTTTTGGTGCATTTTTGGTGCATTTTTTATTTTTTGCAGAAATGCACAGCAATTAATGCTGTGCAATTCTGCAAAAAAGTACCAAAAAATGCTCCGTGTCAAAGCACCCTAACAACACTCAGTAATCCCGCTACATAGGAGGCAGGTGCCAGCTACTAATTGTAGCTGACACCCACCGGAAAGGCTATGTTCACACAGTATAGAAAAACAACCGTATTTTCGGCGGATTTAGGATTCTAAAACCGCTGAAAATACGATCGTTCAGTCAGTCCACAGACTTTAATAGAAAAAAAAATTACCTGTAGTCTACACAGGTCGTTCTTTTTCTGATTGTTTTCCGGCGGCAGCCGATTTAGGAACATGTTGTAAAAACCGCCGGCGCCTGGCGTCTTTCCATTTATTTTCCTGTACATTCAATTGTACGGCCAACAGAAAAAAATCTAAAACCGACGCTGGTTTTTGTTCAAAACGTGACAAAAACTATGTTCGTGCATTGGACATAAGCTGGTCGACTGTTGGACGTTTTTTGTCCCATGCTGTGTGGATCTAGCCTAACAGCAGGAAACGGAGCTGGCTCTGTTTCCTGCTGTTTAACTCCTTAGATGCCACGGCGAAATTTTAGGGTGCCGATCAGTTAGATGTGGGTACCTGTGGTAGGACTCGCGCCTATCACACTTTGATACTATCTATATTCTCCAGCACCAAATCAGCAGCACATAGCCGACACTAAAACCTATACAAACACTGAACTAGTAAAATATTTGAAATGTGGGAACACTCCTTTTAATAAAGTTAATTTTTAAAATGAATAAACTATTAAAGGGATCTAAGTAGCTTAGTACATTTTGTTCATACATCGAACTCAATATCAATCAGTATATAGTAAGCTCCTATGCTCCTTCTAGTGGTGACGGCAGGAGTCAGAATTTTATTAAACATGAGGATTTCCACGATTTTTATAAGAAAAACCCTACGGCCTGGGATTCCATTAAAATTGCAAAATTAATCTACACTCCTTTCACTACTCATGTGACTGTGAGTCAGTTACTGGCTTTGGGGTCGCTGCTTGCATACATGGCACGTGACCGCTGAATTCGGGGATTGGTGAGTGATGAATATTACGTCACTGCTGGGGATTGGCAGAGAACACCAGTGCTCCAGTGACTAGAGGTGATTAGAGCTACTCTCCATTTGGTTCTATGGGAGTTCCGAGCATTGTGCTCTTCATTCTGAACGGAGAATTTAGGGGGCCCATTGTTGAGATAGGTGGGGATCCCACCTCTGGAACCCACATCTATCAGACATTTATAGCATATCCTACCAATATGTGCCATAAATGTCTAAGATAGGAACCCCCCTTTAAGCAATTTTCTGCACAAATTAATCTAAATTCAAGTGAACTGCAGTGGAAAGTAGCACAGAGCCGCTCCACCAATAAATATGCCTTATTTCGTCTAGTCAGTAAAGCCGGCAGCTACGTAATTCTCAGTGCTCATTGCACAAATTCTCATGTTTTATAGATCTTTATCATCCTTCGCACTTTATATACATCTATATCTGTATAAAAGTAAAAACAATCCCAGCATAAAACAGCAGAATTGGGAAGACAGAAAATGGCCTCTGTTCCAAAAGTAAAATGATTATTTAAGCAGATATTTCATCAAATATACTCGCAGGGCATTTTAACGTCGATCCTACTTCTCAAGATGCTGTGATAGGAGCTCGGGTAGAACGCTTTATCCTTTTCATTTTATTGATACTGCAGCTTTCTGCACAATTCATCACCAAGAAACTATTGTCACTGAGTGATGAGAGAAACAGCCTGATGCTTGCTAATGGATGAATCCCATGGCTGAGGCTCCAGCGTAGATTAGCATTTGCAAAGTCTGCCACTGTTATATTTAACCTCTTTGTAATATATACTCATTAAATGTTGCTTGCAATCATGCTTTAGCTCTTCTTTTTTATTTTTTTAAGGAATGTAAACCATCACCAGCTGGTTAGGTGCTGTCGGCAGACATTTATTCTGGATTTATTTTTATTATTACACCTTAGAGGGTGTCCTTTTTTTTAAATTAAAGTTCATTGAGTCCAGGGTGGGGGAAACTATAAAGAAAAGGCATACTTACCTTCCGATCCTCCACTGCTGCCATTCTGTAGATGCCCGGGATCTGCTGCTCCTTAACTTTCTGTGCCACATACCATCCAACAGTAGAGGCTTTTGCTCCATTCACTCATTATGAAGTGAGCCTCTCCTGTGTGTCGGGACAAAAACCCAAAATTGATAAGGAGAGGATCTCAGGGAGCCACAGAACAGCAGTGGTGGAGGATCAGAAGGTGAGTATGCCTTTTTTTTAATTTTCTCCCACACTGGACCCATTTAAGTAGTAAAAACTGGAACACCGCATTTAAAGGGATTGTTCTTCGTGAAAAATAACTTTTTGTTAAAGTGATCCCTAGTCAACAAACTGATCTTGGAAAGGCCCAATGCCAAGACCGACAGATTGACTAGAATCTGTGGGGAAAATGGGAAGGCAGTGGTCTATTTCCCTGCTGCACCACCACATGGGAAATGGAGCATAACACAATGCACATTAGGGGCGGTAGGCAGCAGTGCATTCATATGTTGGGTCCTCTACAGACAGAGACGCTCTTTGTAGCTGGCTTACAGATGAGGATCCTGGACAGGGCAAACCCCAAAAAAGTATTGGAAAACTGGAAAGTAATATGTACTTCAATATGTAGTCAAGCATAAATGCATGGAATGATAGATGCATTAAAGCATGTGTCATACTCAAGGCCCGCGAGCTGAATGCACCCAGCCAAGTCATTTTATGTGGCTTTCAAGAGCTTAGACACAATGAGCGGGATGGACAAGGTCCAGACAAAGGTGGACCATCTCTACAATCTCCCCAGAATACTCAGCCAGTGCTTAGTAGAGACTATGGTGGGAGCACAGGGAGTAGGGACCATCTAGGAATTGAAGCTATGGCGCATATCTCTACGCCACTCACAGACGGTGGCCACTAACAGTCCTCTAGGAGCAGTGTTTCTCAACTCCACTCCTCACGACCCACTAACAGGTCAAGTTTTCAGGATTTCCTCAGCATTGCACAGGTGATATCATTACTGTCATTGCATTCTGCACAGGTGATATAATTATTGTCAGTGCATTCAGTAGGAGATCCTAAAAACATGACCTGTTGGTGGGTCTTGAGGAGTGGAGTTGAGAAACACTGCTCCAGGGTGAAACATAATACCCTCAGTGATCCTCACTGAAAATGAGTTTGACACCCCTGCATTAGAGCAATAAAAAGGTTTGAAAAAGTATCCATACCCTTTAAGCGACTAGGATAAGGAAAAAAGTGTGTTCTTCGCTGCTGGTAAAGTCTAATGCTTCTGGATGCTAAGTTACATTTCCACCTGTAGGCGCTGGCTGAATGTATGTACTGAGAAATGTATCTAAGAAACGACTAAAATCAGAGGACAATAACTTTTACTTTTAGAATTACAGAAACTCTTTTTTTAATTTGTCTCTTTTTCATTCATTTAGTAATAGTAAATCTTATAGCTGTTATCTAAGTGAAATTACTGTTATTTTTCAGACGCCTGTGCTATCCAAGGCCGAGAAACAGTCACAAGGGCAATTGCTCGCCACCAGTGTACGATGGGGTCAGACTCCTATCAACCAGTCCACTCCATGGGATACTGAGGATCCTCCATCCAAACAGATGAGGAAAGCTGAAAATCCAGGTAAGCCCAGTTCTAAAAGACATGGAGTCCTGGACTTAAAGTATCATACAAAAGTCAGTACACCCCTCACATTTTTATAAAAATATTGTATTATATCTTTTCATAGGACAACACTAAAGATATGACACTTTGATACAATGTAAACTAGTCAGTGCACAGCTTGTATAATAGTGTAAATTTGATGTGCCCTCAAAATAACTCAACACACAGCCATCAATGCCTAAACTGCTGGTAATAAAAGTGAGTACACCTTAATTGAAAATGGACAAATTGTGGCCAAATTACTGGAACTATGTCCGGTGGTCTGATGAGACCAAGATAAACTTATTTGGTTAAGATGGTGTTGGGCGTGTGAGGCAGCAACCAGGTGAGGAGTACAAAGACAAGTGTATCTGCCTACAGTCAAGCATGGTGGTGATAGTGTCATGGTTCAGGGCTGCATGAGCTCTGCCGGCTGTGGGGAGCTACAGTTCAGTGAGGGGCAACAATCTGCATCAAAATCTATTTAAAATCATCATCCACTTGAAATTCTCATAGATTTCAATAAGAAATTCATGTCATAGTTTACATTGTGAATTGGGGCAAAGGTTTTATTTTCTGCATCAGATTGGAAATTAAAAAGAAATTTGGTATAGAAAATTAAGGGAAGTATTGGCTAATACTTAATTAGCAACTGAATAAGGTAATGCTATGCTATCAGTTCATTCGCTTTAACTTACAATAGAAAAATATCACTACCGTTATGACCATCCAGGTCGCTAGAATTCTAAATGAATGCTAAAAGACTCTTAATAAATGTGACGCCATTTACAATTATTGTACAATTTCAGTACTAACTTCACATTATGGAATTGCTAGTTGAGTAATTAAATGCAATTGTATAACTAGCTAGAGAGCTAGGACTTCTACACTGCTAGATCTCTACAATTCCGAATTCTTCTCTGCTCAGGGCTATATACAATTTCAACTTTAACTATATATTAGGAAATTGTTAGTCAAACAATCAACTTACAATTTAAAAGTTGTAGGCTAAATCTCTAGAATTATAAATGAATACTAAAAGACTCGTAATAAATCTTCTGCCGTCATTTGTAATTGTACAATTTCAACATTAACATTAAATTATGTAATTATTATTCAAGCAATTGATGTACAATTGAAAATTCAGGTAAGAGCCATGACTTCTAGATCTCTACAGTTCTGAATTCTTTTACACATGTAGTTGTGCAGAACTTCAGCTTTTAAGGGATTGTTTCACTACAAAGATGAGAGAGAGAACACTTGTGAGACAGATATGCAGTCCATCGTAAATCGCAGACAGAGAACACAGCTGTCTGTGTAGTCTAACATAAAACAATTTTGCGACACAAATGTGCAGTCCCATGTAAATCACTTTTGTGCATAAATCAATAACAGACACAGCTGTACACAGCAGTCTCACGTAAGATGTGCAGCCCCACGCAAATTACATACAGAGAGAACAAAGCTGTACTGTGCAGTCCCACATAAAACTTTTGTGAGACAGATGTGAGGTCCCACATAAACCACTTGTGATACAGATGTGCAGTCCCATGTAAACACAAATAGTTAAACCGTATAGTTTTGTTCTGCAAATCTGTAGAGGTCAGAGGTGTAATAATCTGCAGGACATATCACTGTGTGGAAGAGAGAGAGAGAAAAAAAAAATCATTAATCTTCCCCAGAGTCTTGAATGTCAAATGCCCATTCTAGTTATAAAGCATGTAGAGAACGAGAAATTTAGATATATACTTTTGAGATATATACGCTTAGCTTTTCACATCCAATGACTCCAGTGACAGCTGAGAACCTCTCGCTTCCCCCGGCTGACACAGAATGAATCCTCACGTGCACACTTTGGGGGCATGTCTGCAGAGAGTCAAGGTACTCCCTGCTGGGAGGAGAAAAATTCCCCTCCATTTCACAAGCTCTGCTTGGCAACCAGCATAAACGGCTGCCAAATGCTGTAGCGAGACAACCCCTTTAATGTTACATCATAGAATTGTTAGCTAAGTTACAATACAAAGTGGCATTGTAGGAAGGTTCTTTAGATCTCTAGAATTAACACTAAAGGGTTCTTGATAAATATTTTGTCACCGGTTGTAATTATTGGACAATTTCAACAATAACAGTCCATTGTGGATTTGCCAGTTGAGCAACTGCAATGTTATGAATGAAATGAGCAAAGAACTTCAAGAATTCAGAACTGAGACGAAGAGCCCTTTTATGCTGAAATTGCAACCATCCAATTATAGCATTCACTTAGGGTACTTTCACACGGTGCGGTTTTGGTGCGTTTTGGATGTGTTTTTTGTGCAGGAAGGCACAACAATTAATGCTACACATTGTTGCACAATCCAAAAAAACGCATAAAAAACGCACCAAAACCGCACCGTGTGAAAGCACCCTTATAGAATTGTCAAACAAGCAATTATCCAACCTAGCATTATAAATGGCATGAGTGGCCAGACCTAGAACTCCCATCAGTGCTCTTGGCCTCTTTATATCTCTATGCTTTACTTGCACCTATAACAGTTAATAGGGAATAGCTAGTCATGCAGTTGCCTAATCGTCATTGGAGCTCCAGAGCTTTATATACTAACCTGATGCTGCGGGTGTCATTATGTGTCTGTATTCGCGCTGTGGACGAGCAGTTCCACTATATAATTATATAGGCTAGTCATTATGGTAATTGGTGCATTATTAATGAGCGCTTCAATGCTGCCGGTAGCAGAGGCTTTCCCCAAAATAGCAGCTCAGTGATTATGAGTGACATGACCAGGAGCATCTCCGCCATTAGTGCCGGTGGAGGGGAGGGTATGCTCAGTACTGTGTGTTCCTGTGCTGGAGTTCAGGAGCTAGGTGTTTGTAGAATACATCAAGTACTAGGACATAAATCCCAAGTAATGAGCAGGGTGTTATTGCAGAGATTGCCTCTTGCAGGGCTTTGTGTTATTATGCTGTGACATGTCAGTGCCACCATGCAGACACTTCATCTCGGAGAGAGTCCCATTCCCGTGTTTGCTCCCACAATTTAATTCTCTTTCTAATTAAAGCTGTGTATACTGTCAGGCAAACACAGTCAGAAAGCTCCCGGATTACATGTAACACCTACATCTCTATCTCTCAGGAACACTGAATTTTATTGCATCAGACTCGCAGATAAATTTAGTTCATGGGAAAATATTTTCCTGAATATTAGATTCAAAAACTAAAGAAAAATGCTTAAAACATTCCCTCTCTCACAAAAAATAGTCATTATATACCATTAGGAACTGGAGGGCCAGTGCCGAGGGCACATCCTGCACCCCACCAATAGTAAGCGGTTGGTTGGTTGGTTTAGAAAACCCATTTTGGTACACCCTGTTAGGGAATGGAGAGGGGTCCTCTGTTCAGGATCTTTATTTCTTGGCCAGAGTGAATCATTCTTACAAAGAAGGTCTCTCACTCTGGTACAGTGTCCTGTTCTGGGTTGCACAGAAAACACATTGATTTGAACAGCACCATGTAATGCTTCATTTCCCCTGCGGTGGCGCTGTAGAAAAAAAATTAAAATGTACTGCCAATTTTCCTTAGAGATTACAGGTCATCGTCAGGGGGTCCCAGCAGGGGAGAGTCAGATTGGGGTGCCTAGGAACCACTAGTGGATTTGATTCTTGGGGTCTTCCAATGCAATTAATTCTTAAGTCCCACCAGTAAAGGGTATTCTTGGGGCTCACCAGTGAAGTTGAATATTCGGGCTCCCCAGTAGAGTTGATTCTTAGGTCCTACTAGTGAAGTTAATTCATGGGTCCCACCAGTAGAGTTCATTCTTTGGGCCCACCAGTGTAATTAATTCTTGGGGCCCACCAGTGGAGTTGATTCTGTGTGCCCACCAGTGGAGTAGATTCTTGGGGCCCACCAGTGGAGGTGATTCTTGAGACCCACCAGTGGAGTTGATTCTTGGTGCCCACCAGTGGAGGTGATTCTTGGGTCCCACCAGTGGAGGTGATTCTTGGGGCCCATCAGTGGAGGTGATTCTTGGGGCCCACCAGTGCAGTTGAATCTTGGGGCCCACCAGTGGAGGTAATTCTTGGGGCTCACCAGGTAGAGTTGTATCTTGGGGCCCACCAGTGCAGCTGAATCTCAGGGCCCACCAGTGGAGATGATTCTTGGGCCCTACTAGTGGAGGTGATTCTTGGGGCCTACCAGTGGAGGTGATTCTTGGGACCCACCAATGGAGGTGATTCTTGGGGCCCACCAGTAGAGTTGATTCTTGAAGCCCACCAGTAGAGTTGACTTTTGGAGCCCACCAGTAGAGTTGACTTTTGGAGCCCACCAGTGAAATTGATTATTGGGGCCCACCAGTGGAGGTGATTCTTGGGGCCCACCATTGTAGTTGATTCTGGGGCCCACCAGTGGAGGTGATTCATGGGTCACACCAGTGGAGGTGATTCTTGGGTCCCACCAGAGGAGGTGAGTCTTGGGGCCAACCAGTGGAGGTGATTCTTGGGGCCCACCAGGTAGAGTTGAATGTTGGGGCCCACCAATGCAGTTGAATCTTGGGGCCCACCAGTGGAGGTGATTCTTGGGGCCTACCAGTGGAGGTGAGTCTTGGGTGCCACCAATGGAGGTGATTCTTGGGGCCCACTAGTAGAGTTGATTCTTGAAACCCACCAGTAGAGTTGACTTTTGGAGCCCACCAGTGAAGTTGATTCTTGGGGCCCACCAGTGGAGTTGATTCTTGGGGCCCATCCTACATCACTGTACATGACTGCACATACAACACATGACTCTTACACTCTGCCTTTTGCTTTCTGCCTTTTGTTCTCTGCCTTAGTCCCTGAAAAGCAGCCCCAACCTGACGTGCCCAGGAGTCCACCATTCCCAGGGGCCCACCAGAAGTTTCCTCTGCTCCCTTGTGGGCAAGTCCGAGCCTGCAACGTAGGAACCCTATGCTGTAAATGTATTGTTTTAGGCCCCTTCTTAGAAGTATTTATTCTCCCTAAAGCACCCACCTCAGTAGGTTACTTAATCCACCTTTATACTCCCCTAAAGTCAGGCAAGTTTTATTTTTGAACATAATTTTCTTTTCCTATAGAAATATAACCACTTGTTCTGAAAATTGGAAATGTACAGTAAATTGATAAAACATAAATTATAGAGATATAAACTTGACCATAATCCATTTTTTTTTCCAGCTACCCCTCCATGGGCAACGACCGTCTCCGCAGCAACCCAGGCGTCTCTCATAGCTCATACTTATGGAATGACCCAGCCTCCTATATACAGCCAAGCAGCCAATGTCCAAGCTCCCATCATAGGCGTCACTCCCACCATCCCCGCTCACGTCGCACCACAGTTACCCCTAATGACAGCTCATTACCAACTCCATCAGCACCAGCAGCCGGCGCAACCTCTGAGCAACATGGTGGTGAACCTACAGAGCCAAACGATGTACAGACACAGTCAACCAATAGCTATGTCCTCCTTGACCGGAGTGGGTCAGGTGCCTCATCCAGGCCATACGGCTATAGGCAACGGTCACATGACTTGTCCCATCCTTCCTCCACCACCACCTGCCCTACCTTCTGCAGCGCTTCCTAACAGTGTGCCGGCTACAAATGGCCAGACCCCTCCGCAGCTGCCTCAAAGCCAGCCCTCAACCACCGAAAACCCAAACGGTGTTCAGATGCTCCGAACAATTGGAATGGGAAAGTATGAATTCACAGATCCCTGGTATCCTAAAGGTAAGCCGTCATGCCGCTTCCTCTGTTCCCTTTCTTATTGATCTTATGCTGGTTGAACGTCGTGTAATATGCGATTGACACCAAGTTTCAGGCTCAACCGAAGGTCACGAAAGAAGGTATTTCATCCCTGATGTGTGTAAGCTAGGAGTTCTCCATCACTTTCCTCTGCAGAAGCGACCATGAATTAAATATGAACACACAAAAAGAGAGAAAGCAATTCTCCAGACGTAAAACAAAACACGGATTTCTTCTCATTTCCTAGTGACACCTACTGAGTTTGCCAGAAAATGGTTAGAATTCCTGCAGTCTGATTTATAAAGCCGGAGCTGACGTGCCCTCTCCGAGTATCCCGCTGAAATGCATCAGTTTGCAGTTGAGAAGCAAGGCCCCATTTTTTTGTTTTCATCTAAAGTGATGCTTGGGTCCCAGAGCTCCGGCCTTTCTAAATAATGCATGATCTGCAAACGTGCCTTTTCCAGAACAAGCAGCGAAATAAGGGGCTGGAGGCGCGCTGTGATGCTAACGAGTCCACAGTCCAAATACATAAGACAAAAGTCTCTTTATTTTTCACATGACTCAACAGAAATCTCCGAGAATTAAATTTGCTCTAATGAGGGCCTCATCTGCTCTTGATTTATGGCGCACCCCCCACCGTCGTCTCTATGGGTAACGCTCTAAGACAACAAGTAAGATGTCTGGGATTATAGATCAGATTTTATTTTCACCACAGGATAGTCCTTGTGAGGGATGCTTATAACGGCCCTCCACCGGGGGATCAAATATTTATTAGTGTAGGGGCACAACGGTCTGTTGGAGAACTGTAGGCAACAACAAAATTTATAGGCAAGAGTGGCAGTAAAACCAGAATTCAATGTCAACACCAGTCCTTGTAAATGCAAATCGATAGTAAAAAGAAGCAGGGTGGTCCACAGCATGGTGAGGGCCAAGTATAGAACAAAGTGCCACATGTATGAACCTGTTTAGGTCTAAAACTCACTTATTTGCCCATAGGTTACTATGGGCAAAAGAGTGAGTTTTAGACCTAAACAGTTTCATTCATGTGGCCCAAAATGTTAAAGTGCCCCAATACTTTGGTTTCTATACTGGATATGTAATTTCTTTATGACCTTGGGAGGGGATTATTTGGTAATCATGTGGGCCCCATAGCACAAAAAGAAATGGAGACCCATAACCAAGCTAAATAATATGTGCAAAAAAAAACAGGGAATTCTTACAACCCAGATGGTCCTTTTGAAATGCCTTACATTAGTCAAAAATTCACACATGTGGAAAATAAAAAATGGCCTCTTGGGGTTACTTAAAGACAGCTTACCCTAAATAATTAACCCTACTATGATGTGGTCAAATTCTGATAGTACCCAAAGTCCAAGGCCATATGTATCTGTGAAGAGAGAGGAACTTCAGTTAAGAATAACTTTTACCCTACGTATGGGGGTAATGTTTCTTCTTACAGAGATTACCATAAACGTATATGGGGACTTGTAGGCCATTCCATGCCCCATGGGAAAAAACAATATGCAAATAAGCTTTATAGAAGAGAGCTAGCACTCTGGTGCCATCTACTAGAAGTAGTGTCCCTTAAAGTGACAGCTGACCCATTAAAGAGCCTTGAAATATGGCGAGATTTTTTGAGCGAGGCCAGTAACTCCTCCGTAAGGAGATAGTGTCCCATGCAGACAGGTGTTTTGAGGTGTTTGCCCCACATCAGTGCACAGAAGGGTTCTGGCTGGGTGAGTGGCTTTTAAAGGGGTTTTCTCATCATGCTATTTCACAGAGCCTGCTATTCACAGCCATCTTCAGTCTCTCAGTTCCTGGTCAGGCTGTTGGTGGGTCTACAGACGTGATTGGCATATCAGCTCTGCTGTTCCTAGCGGAGACTGATACAGTGACATTTCTAACAGAAGGGTATAAAGAGTAAGGCAGAAGTCTAAAGAGCTCTAATGGGTTAAAGTTTGTAAGTAACATAAACAAGCAAGCTGCTCTTTTACTGATAAGACATAGCAGAGAGTGACTTAACCATAGTTAGATAGGGCAACTGGAGCAATGAGAACAGAGAGAGGTGGTCAGTAACCTAAGGAAGCTTGTGTACAGAAGCAGGAGATAAGATCTCCTTTTGCTATTAAACAAAGCAATATCAGAACAGCAATGTATTTGATAATAGTCTTTATTTATCTTTACATGTTTAAAGCTAATCATTGTGGTGAGAAAACCCCTTTAATGTAGCTCCTGGAGGAAAAATTTTATCCTTGGAGAGAACACAATAAAGGTATGTGGTGACTTATGGGCCATGCAGTGTTTCATGGGCAAGCACAATATTCAAATGAGCTCTTTTAAAGAGAACATGACTCTGGTGCCATCTATTGGAAGTAGCATCCCTTAATGTAACATCCAACCTATTAAAGAGACTTGTTTTGGGTTATTTGCCCCTCATCATTGCATGGTAGGGTTCTGGCTGGCTTGGTAAGCGGCTATTAATGTATCTCTAGGAGAATTAAGTTTCTTCTTACGGAGAGCAACATAAAGAAGTTTGGAGATTTATAGATCATGTAGTGTTCCATAGGTAAAACAATATTGAAATAAGCTCTAGGTAAGAGTTCTGGGACTGGTTTATTTTTGGCATTTTGTTCAACTGAAAGGTTCCACCTCCTCACATGATAGCAAATGGCCTAAGAAGCACCAGACCCTCTATCAAAGGATTGGTTAGAGATAAGGAAGGTATCAAAAGTTGGTCTGGTTTTTCTTGGTTTTGCGATGTGGCCCACTCATTCTTTGGGCACTGTTCATACATCTATCAGTGGACGCACACTCTAAGCACACAGTTCCACTTCCTGGAGCAGATATTGGCATAATTTGCTCCCATAGATTCCCAAGCTCCTTCTTTATCTAAGCTGAGCCGTCATCCATAGAGACTGCTTCTTCTAGGAAAAGACGCGGGCACGAAAGCATGGTAGGCTCTTGAGCACAGAATGCCATCACTCATGTGGTACTTAGACCACTTGCACTGACTCCCGTCCTTTCTTCTCTCGAGAGCTTGCCTTGCATTATAATAAGATCTTTTTGAAAAGGGCCGGAGGTTCCATCTCATTAAATCCCTGAGTCTTTCAATTTCATTGTCTGGCTTAACACACAAGTCTTGGCAAAGTTCATGAGCAATTATTGTATGATGTCCAGCAAGGAGAATGAGAGCAGGCCTATCGCTGCCGAGTGAAAACAGATATTTTTAGAGTTCATTAGTGCACTTATTGAAATTCCGCATTTGTTTTCTTTAATTACAGATCTACCAGCCCTTCCAAAGGGGAATGATTCTCATTTGCATCTGAAAATGTACTGCGCGTTCCTTATTAACCTTTGCTGGCCCCCCCTCCAAGAACATGAAAATTTTCTAAAATTTTTCATTTGCAACAGGTCATGTTGACTTCTCCGATGGGTGACAATTTCATTTAATGCAGCGAGCGCGCGTGTATACTGTTTAATTATAATGCTATTTTAAGTGCGGCTGGGATATTGGAATTCATGTGTTGTGGAGCTTTGTTAATGAAGGTGTTTTGCGCACCAAGATTTGTAGCCCTCTATAGTATTTTATGTAGCATTGGATGACATTCCGAGCTTTTGTAATTTGTAACATATATATCTACTACATGGCCAAGGTATCGAGGTATGTCTCATCCACTTTGCTAAACATCATTACATAACCATGATATATATATATATCTGCCCCAAAGTCTAGCATAATAGAGTTCAACACTGGATGGTCTCAAGGCCCACCAGTGGCAGTGATTCTTGGGGCCCACCAGTGGAGTTGATTCTTGGGGCCCACCAGTGAAGTTGATTCTTGGGGCCCACCAGTGGAGTTGATTCTTGGGGCCCACCGATGAAGTTGATTTTTGGGGCCCACCAGTCGAGCTGATTCTTGGGGCCTAGCAGTAGATTTGATTCTTGGGGCCCAGCAGTGGATTTGATTCTTGAAGCTCACCAGTGGAGTTGATGTCTGGGGCCCACCAGTGATGTTAATTCCTGGGGCCCACCAGTGAAGCTGATTCCTGTGGTCCAGCAGTAGAGTTGATTCTTGGGATACACCAGCTGCATTGATTCCTGGGGCCCACCAGTGGAGTTGATTGTTGGGGCCTACCAGTGGATTTGATGTTTGGGGCCCACCAGTGGAGTTGATTCCTGGGGTCCACCAGTGGAGTTGATTCCTAAGGTCCACCGGTGGAGATGATTCATGGGGCCACCGGTGGAGATGATTCCTGGGGCCCACAGGTGAAGTTGATTCCTGGAGCCCACCATTAGGGTTTACCTAGAGTCATCAAAACCCAAAATGGTCTCCCTCTTGTTTCATGCAATCATACCCTTAGGAGAGCACAAAGCTTGTTGCCACATAACCCATTGTAGAGAAAGGTGCTTCTCCCCTCTGTTTCAGTGAAGTCCATTGAAGCTGGATCCTTTTCCCCTATAGCAGCTTGGTGGCACCAAGAAGCAGTAGGACCATCACTGATCAGACATGTCTAGTTAAAGTACTTCTCAGGACAAGGCACCGGATCCGCACCGGATCCGCACCCAACAACCTGATTGAATAACTTTTACCATCCAACTAAGCCAGATACCTCAGCTCTTGTAAAACTAATATGTCACAAAAGTCATTTTATGGGAAGAGAGACAACATCCTAAGGACTTTGGGCCAGAGGACCCTTCCAAGTTCTAGAGTTAGGAACCTTTCTAGATATCAGCCCCTTGATCTAATTATTGCAATCATTGTCCTTTATATTTGGTAACCTTCCAATACTCCCATTACTCTATGAAGCCCACCAACAGACTATAGGTGCCATATGTAACAACCTGCATTTTGCCAAGACATGACAGGTCCATGCTCTCTGGAGCAATGTAGATGATAACATTATAATGGAGATTTGCTAAGTAAGCAATGTCCTATTTTAATCCATGCAAATTATCTCTCCTCCAGGAAGAAGAAATCTGATTTTTATCTTTCGGAAGACAGCTAATTTGCATAGTTTTTCTCAACGAGCATTTCCTGAGCTCTCCACAAGGAGAAACAATACTGCACAGATCTTCTATAATCTCCACAGTCCAAGTGGTGAAGCTTCACACTAGCAAAGAAGCTCTCCTGTTACAAGTGATACAATGGGGGACATGTATGAAAACTGTCTTGGTCTAAGACTTTCCTTGTTGCCCATAGCAACCAATAAGAGTTCCCTTTACATTTCATATAGTTCTCTGAAAGAATGAAAGGGGTGCTCTGATTGGTTGTTATGAGCTCTGATTGGTTGCTATGAGCTCTGATTGGTTGCTATGGGCAAGAAAGAAAGTCTTAGACCAAGACAGTTTTCATACATGTCCCCCAATTTGTTTTTGCCTTATGCAGGGTCTAAGGCGGGGGAGCATAAAACAAGGACTGTATCCATGTGTCATTCGATGTCCCCATAGCCATTACACATTGTATAAACTTTGCCTGGAGTGTTTTTTTAAACTTAAAGGGGTATTAGCATCTCATTGATAATCTTAAAACATGTAATAAATAAACATTCTTACCAAATACATTTCTGTTCTGGTTTTGCTTAATTTTGAAGATAAAGCAGGTTATCCTGTTTGTTTACAGATGGTTTCCTAGGTTATTGATGACCTCTGTGCTCTAGCTTCAGCCTCATCCTGCTAATAAAATACAGCTGCAATGGCACAAAGTTGTCAGAAACCTAGTTAATCAAGCGGGATAGATAACCTGCTACATCTTTGAAATAAAGCAAAATCAGAACATGCATATTTAAACTCATCAACCTATGGCGGACATTTCTGACATATCAACAGGATATACCATAAATGTCTGATAAGTGCGGGTCCCACCACCTATCTCATAAACAGGGCCTATACACCTCTGTGCAGAACGACTGATATATGTAGGTCCCACCACCTGTCTCAAGAACAGGGCCCCAGACCCCTCTATTTAGAATGTCTGATAGTCCTGGTCCCGCCACCTATCCTGAGAACAGGGCCCATACTCCTCTGTGCAGAACATTTTATAGGTGGGAGTCCCACCAACTATCTCATGAATAGGGCCCCATACACCTCTGTGCAGAACGTCTGATAGGTGCAGGTCCTACCACCTATCTCAAGAACAGAAACTTTTGATAGGTGCAGGTCCCACCACCTATCTTGAGAACATGGCCCCATAGTCCTCTGTGCAGAACATTTGATTAGTGCGAGTCCCACCAACTATCTCAAGAATAGAGCCTCATACTCCTCTGTACAGAACGTCTGATAGCTGCAGGTCCCATCATCAATCTAGAGAACAGGGCCCCATACTCCTCTGTGCAGAACGTCTGATAGGTGCAGGTCCCACCACTATCTACAACAGGAACTCTAATACGGGCAGGTCACATCACCAATCTTGAGAACGTGCCATCACTCTGTGCAAGTCGATAGGTGCGTCCTACCACCTATCTCAAGAACAGAAACTTTTGATAGGTGCAGGTCCCACCACCTATCTTGAGAACATGGCCCCATAGTCCTCTGTGCAGAACATTTGATTAGTGCGAGTCAAACCAACTATCTCAAGAATAGAGCCTCATACTCCTCTGTACAGAACGTCTGATAGATGCAGGTCCCATCACCAATCTTGAGAACAGGGCCCCATACTCCTCTGTGCAGAACATCTGATAGGTGCAGGTCCCACCACCTATCTCAACAACAGGAACATCTAATAGGTGCAGGTCACATCACCAATCTTGAGAACAGGGCCCCATATTCCTCTGTGCAAAACGTCTGATAGGTGCAGGTTCCACCACCTATTTTGAGAACAGGGCCCCATACTCCTCTGTGCAGAACATTTTATAGGTGCGAGTCCCACCAACATCTCAAGAACAGGGCTCATATCATCCTACTAGGCAGAAACGTCCTGATAGGTAGTCCATCACCAATCTAGAGAACAGGGGACCATATTCCTCTGTGCAGAACGCCTGATAGGTGCAGGTCCCACCACCTATCTTGAGAACAGGGCCCCATACTCCTCTGTGCAGAATGTCTAATAGGTGCAGGTGCCACCACCCATCTTAAGAACAGGAACATCTGATAGGTGCAGGTCCCACCACTATCTTGAGAATAGGCACTGCACTCCTTTATCCTGGATCTGTGGTTCTCTCCATTCATTTTAGATGAGCCGAGTAAATAGTTTCAGAGGGGAAGGTAGACATCAAGTCCCTCACATCCCTCCACGTTATCATTTACCTGCATACATCTTATCCCACCATAGCAAGGGGGCGCTTCGTCTCCGGACATTGTATTTGCATTATTTATCATGGATGTTTTACCGTACCTACTCTCATATCTGATTTACATGTCTGGATTGACCTTGCCAGATGTTTTCTCCCCGTTAGGCTTGATATAGATGACAATTTGTGAGTCAGACCTCAGTGAGTGCGCCATTAGTAATGGATTACTTCAACTGTTCAATAACTGCTTTCTCCTTTATGTAGTGAGAGGTTGAGGCTGACAATTGCGGGTGCACGCTCTCTCTATTTTATCTATGTATTATTCGCCCACTATGGAGTCAGAGACATGTATCATCATTGTTTTATAAGAAAATAATCACACTTTAAATTGAAAGGCAGAACATAAAAAGGTGCATTATACACCATGTAAAAGTCAGAAAGGTTGCTTTACTGCAGCCTCCTGGCATTAGACTCTACGTAGCTAGAAAGAGATAGTGATATGGTAGGATTTTTAAGAAGTCCTATGTAAGACCCTGGAAATGTGATATGGGTGAAAACCTTCTATCCCCTAATCTGCTTTGCAAACATTGTTCCCAGCATGTCCTGTACTGGGCGGTACTATTGAACAGAGTGTATACAATTGTTTTATGGGCATTGTATGGCATTATAGTTTGTGCACAGTATAGTCATTTTTAATGTAATAATTGTGCTATGTGTAACCATTCACTATACCGCTGCTATATATAATGTTTACACATAGCTTTTTCTTTTCTGTATTTTTTTTTCTTTCCATCTTAAAAGAAGGGAAAGGAATCCTCCTCCAAGTGCACTCGTAAGTGGTATCATTTGGGTACAGTCTGGTTTTATAATTTCAGCACTCTCAGGTAATTTTTGTGCACCATATGGTGTTATTATTTAGGTACTGCCTAGTGGTAGTATTAAGGGTGCTTTCACACAGAGCAGTTTTGGTGCTTTCACACAGCGCAGTTTTGGTGCAGTTTTAACTGCGCTCCAATTAAACTGCCTTTATTACCAGCAAGCTTCTTTCCGTTGTCTAAATTGTTCAGAAAGGTGTTTCAAGTAAGTAATCAATGACTGTGTGTGAAGCCTTGTGGATACAAACACACCGATTACTCACTTTCCAAACAGTTTAGAGAAGCGAAAGAAGCTTGCTGGTAATAAAGGCAGTTTAATTGGAGCACAGTTAAAACTGCACCAAAACTGCGCTGTGTGAAAGCCCCCTTAAACACTAGTAGTATTACACAGTCACTATTTTGTGGTTTATTTGGGTAAGTCGTTATCATCTGGGCATAATAAGGTCATTTTAATGTATCAGTGTAATATTGTTGTACAATGCATCCTTGTTTCAAAGCTTGTTGTTTTCTGTGCTTTTTTTCCCTTCCTGAGGCTACGTCTACACAGCAGTGATTTACTGTCGGATTTTTAGACGGATTCCATATTTGGAATCAGCAAAATTCTGATTTGTAAATCATCACCATAGACTTCAATAGAAAATCCGTGCTGTAGTCTACACGGTTCTCATTTTCTAAGGTCGGATTTGAAATCCGAAAACTGGGTCAAAAAACTTAGAACATGTTCTGTATTCCGCCGTAATTCACTTGAAAACGTCAGATCAGCCCTGTTTAATTGAACGGGACGGCCGAAAACCGCATCAGAAAATGGGACACAAACTGAAAACCAAGTGTTAAATACTGGTCAGATTCTGATTAGAATCCAACGAGTATTTTGTCCCCTGCTGTGTGGATGTAGCCTAAAAGGAGGGAAAGGACTCCCCTCTGTTTTTTGGAAAATATTATTTGAGCACAATATAGTAATTCTGACATAGTGCTGCAAACAGTTGTAACTTTTTACTATATTGGATGCATCCTTGATTCATAGCTTGTGCCTTGTTATGCTTTTTTACCTTCCTAAAGGAAGGTAAAGGGCTCTCCCCCCATGTGCCCTCGACACTGGCATTACGTGGCCATAGTCTAGTAGTGTAAAGCGGGTAGTGTTATTTGTGGACTCTATGGTGGCATTAGTTTAGGAACTTTCTAGTGTGGGTAATTAGGGACTGTTTAGTAGTGTTATATAGTGTAGTATAGTGGCCTAGTTTTGGTATGTATGGATTTGTTATATGGGCACTGTAAGGCATGAATATTTGGGTGCAATATGTGCATTTTGATTATTATCATTATTTGGACATAGTCTAGTAGTGTAAATTGAGTACTGTCAGGCAGTATTATTTATGCTGTGTGTGATGGTATTAGTTAAGGAACTTTCTAGTGGTAGTAATTAGGCACTGGTTAGTAGTATAATATAATGTAGTTTAGTGGCTTGGTTTGGGTATGTATGAAATTGTTATATGGACACTGTAGGGCATGGATATTTGTGTACAATATGGTCATTTTGATTGTTAGAATTGTGCTTTTAGTTACCTTTTACTATATTGCAGCTCTACAGTGTTCAGCTGCTTTTTACTGTGCTTCGTAAGAGAAGGGAAAGGGCTCTCCCTCGATGTGCACTCTACAATGGTACTATGTGGGCATAGTCTAGTAGTATGAATAGAGCACTGTCAGGTAGTATTATTTGTGCACTCTATGGTGCTGTTATTTAAATGGGTTGTCTCACTACAAGGATTGCTGCTTTTTATGTTAAAGATCTTGCAAAAACAAGTCACTTTGCAATATATGTCCATTAACAGTGTCCGACCTATTCCTGGATATCCCCTCTTGTATGGGCTGATCAGCTCCTCAGGCGCTATAGCTACGACCTGTTCAGTCTCTAAATGATAGACTGCTAGCACTGGTTGCAAATTCTACAGACCTGGCTTCTACTGCAGCCTAGTGGAAGCCAGTAAATACACCCCTGAATTCAAAGGGAAACCAAGAAAACAGGACTGAGGTAAGATGAATCAATGTAGTGAGACAACCCCTTTAAGGAACTTTCTATTGTTAGTAATTAGGGATTGCTTAGTAGTGTAATATAGTGTAGTATAGTGGCCTAGTTTGGGTATGTATGGATTTGTTATATGGGCACTGTAAAGGCATGAATGTTTAGGTGCAAATGTGCATTTTGATTATCATCATTATTTGGGCATAGTCTAGTATTGTAAATTGAGTACTGTCAGGCAGTATTATTTATGCTGTTTATGTTGGTATTATTTAAGTAACTTTCTAGTGGTAGTAATTAGGCACTGTTTATTAGTGTAATATAGTGTAGTCTAGTGGCTTGATGTGGATTTATATGAAATTATGATTTGGGCAGTATGGGGCATGATTATTTGGGGACAATATGGGCATTTTGATTATTATCATTATGTGGGCATAGTCTAGTAGTGTAAATAGAGCACTGTTAGGTAGTATTATTTGTGGACTCTATGGTGGTATTATTTAAGGAACTTTCTAGTGTTAGTAATTAGGGACTGTTTAGTAGTGTAATATAGTGTAATATAGTGGCCTAGTTTGGGTATGTATGGATTTGTTATATGGGCACTGCAAGGCATGAATACTTGGGTACAATATTGGCATTTTGATGATTATCATTATGTGGGCATAGTCTAGTAGTGTAAATTGAGTACTGTCAAGTAGTATTATTTATGCTGTGTATGATGGTATTAAGTAACTTTCTAGTGGTAGTAATTAGGAACTGTTTAGTAGTATAGTAAAGAGTAGTCTAGTGGCTTGATGTGGGTGTATATGGTGGCTTGATGTGGGTGTATATGAAATTATTATTTGGGCAGTATGGGACATGATTATTTGGGTACAATATGGGCATTTTGATTATTATCATTATGTGGGCATAGTCTAGTAGTGTGAATCAGGTAGTATTATTTGTGCCCTTTATGGTGGTATTATTTAGGGAACTTTCTAGTGTTCGTAATTAGGGACTATTAATTAGTGTAATATAGTGTAGTATAGTGGCCTAGTTTGGGTATGTGTGGATTTGTTATATGGGCACTGCAAGGCATGAATACTTGGGTACAATATGGTCATTTTGATATAATTGTGCTTTTTGTCACATTTTACCATATTGTAGCTGTACGGTGTTCGGCTGCTGTTTTCTGCACTTTTTGAGAGGGAAGAGCGCTCTCCTGCCATGCGGCCCTTAGGGTGGGTACACTGTAAGAGTCTAATAGTTTTCAGTGATAAGCTTGCATTAGAGACAGATGGAGGCTTCATCGTCCTGATATCGCCGTGAGCAGCGAGGCTGGTGATATAAGTAGCGGAGATGGTAACTTTTACAGCACAGAACAGTGTGACAGCGCTGGGATTTCAGTGTGATTTCAAAGCAAAGCCTCTAGACACGGAGACAGCGAGCGCCTCAGACACAGGTTGGGAAGCGTCGCTTCAGAATATATTTTTGGGCGCGTTGCAATAATGAGGTTGTCACTCTGCCTGTTCTCTGCTTCAAGGGCGTTAATTATTTGTGAAATAGGCTGCCTCAATCCTGAAGGGAAGAAGAGATCATAAAGTAATGACTCCCCCTCATAAAATACAATAGCACAGATCCCCATCCATAGGGAAAACCAGGAAAATGAGTTTGCGCTCTGCCTCCTTGGTGATATTTACACCATGCTATCGGCACCATCATTACTCTGCCTGCGACATTCATTTAATTGCATCACTCGCATTTGCTCCATTTCATTGAAGGCGATGGTGTTTAACGACGTCGTTGGCTAAACGAGACACATTCTATATTTGACATCTGCTTTGGATAGGATGTTGCGCACTTCTTTGTAAATGATCAGTAGATAGAAGCTGTTGGGCTCGCCTGTCAGTATCTGTTTGTGAGTGACAGCCAATATATCATCCATTTGGATTGTCATTCACATTTTTATTGAAAATCTGCATAAATATACAGCGATGTGAAAGCAGGAAATGTATGTGAACGTATCCAGAGCAATTTGTTACTCCGAGCCTTGCAGAGCTGAGTGGTGAATGGTGCACGGTCTGTGCAAATATTGTATTTGTATGATGAAAAGTTATATTATCTTCCAGGATACTTTTGATTTCTCATGGTTAGGGTTGCTCAAACCTGTCCCTGTTTGGTGTGACACTGCTTCAACTGAACTTGTAAAAGAAATTCCGTTCAGGACGTTCTGAACCGAAATTGTTTACTTTGACTCTAATCCGAACCGTAACCAAATTCCTAACCCAAATTTAGGGTTAGAATAAGAGTTGTTTACTAGTGTGAAAGGGTTCATTTACTGCTCCATGGCAGTTCCAGTTAGGCTATGTTCACACGGCTTAAATTTGGACGTATTTCAGTCCGTAATTACGCGCCGGAGTGCGCAAATTATGGCTGGAATACATCCCAGTCATTACGGTAATCCACAGTTCTCATAGAGAACTATAGATTACGTCTCCTCTCCCTGCTCATACAATACGATGAGCAGGGAGATAAGTGACATGTGAATTACCAGCGGCGTATACGCTCCGCTGGTAATGAAAGTCTATGGGTCGGCGAGCTCCCGCCCCCCCCCCGCTCCCGCCCCGCCCCCCTTTCACAACGCGAAATTTTGCGGGCATAATTACGCCCCGCAAATAAACCGTGTGAACATAGCCTTAGAAGACGCTCTCAAATCTACACGGCACAGACCAAATTCCAGTCGGGAAATGCCAACCGGTATTTGGTCTGCTTTTGGCACGCAGGGCACAACTTTTGTCCGCACTTTGCAGCTTCAAGCCCTCCCCCCTACGCAACCACATGTTCATGTTCCGCCCGAAAACTAGATGGAAGAATGAACATGTTCTATGTTTTCCGGACCGCCGGACGGTGTGGAGTGCAGTGTGGACTGTTACACGGATTTTCCTTTAAAGGGTTTCCAATGTAAAAGTTTGACAGTCAGTTTACAGATGGCTTTCAAAACCGAAAACAGTCTGTAAATCTGGCTGAAAACTCGGACCGTGGGGACATGCCCTAACAGTCCCAACCCGGCAGTGATCTCGATCCAATGTCTCTTCCAGTCAGGTGGCGTTCACAAATCTGTGTCAGTCCCAACCCTGCAGCAATCTCGGTCCAATGTCTCTTCCATTCAATGTGGCACTCTCAGACCTATGCCAGTCCCCACCCATCCACTATCGTGGTCCAACGTCTCTTCCAGTAAATGTGGTGCTCTCAGACCTATGTCAGTCCCCACCCATCAACTATCGTGGTCCAATGTCTCTTCCAGTCAATGTGGCACTATCAGACCTATGTCAGTCCCCACCCATCAACTATCGTGGTCCAATGTCTCTTCTATTCATTGTGGCACTTTCAGACCTATGTCAGTCCCCACCCATCAACTATCGTGGTCCAATGTTTCTTCCAGTCAATGTGGTGCTCTCAGACCTATGTCAGTCCCCACCCATCAACTATCGTGGTCCAATGTCTCTTCTAGTCAATGTGGTGCTCTCAGACCTATGTCAGTCCCCACCCATCAACTATCGTGGTCCAATGTTTCTTCCAGTCAATGTGGTGCTCTCAGACCTATGTCAGTCCCCACCCATCAACTATCGTGGTCCAATGTCTCTTCTAGTCAATGTGGGCACTCTCAGACCTATGTCCCGTCCCCACCCATCAACATCGGGGTCCAATGTCTCTTCCATCAATGTGGTGGCTCTCAGACCTATGCAGTCCCAACCCTTCAGCAATCTCGGTCCAATGTCTCTTTTAGTCAATGTGGGCACTCTCAGACCCCATGTCAGTCCCCACCCATCAACTATCGTGGGCCAATGCTTCTTCCAGTCAATGGTGGTGCTCCAGACCTATGTCAGTCCCCACCCATCAACTATCCCGGGCCAATGTCTCTTCCAGTCATGTGTGCACTCTCAGACCAATGTCAGTCCCCACCCATCTACTAGCGTGGTCCAATGTCCTTTTAGTCATTGTGGCACTCTCAGACCTATGTCAGTCCCCACCCATCAACTATCGTGGTCCAATGTCTCTTCCAGTCAATGTGGTGCTCTCAGACCTATGTCAGTCCCAACCCAGCAGCGATCTCATTAGGATTTTTCTAATGTGGCATGGGACCAGAAGTGATAGCCTGGTCTTAACCCTAAACAAGTCCGTAATGCAAAGTTAACGCCGCAAAAACATGCCAAAAATGGATGTTTTTTCAGCAGCTTTTGACAGCCAGTGGACAAAAAACCCAGTTTTATGAACATTTTTAGGATTTGGTTTTCAGGTCGTTTTTCTGTAGATATAGCCTTACATAACAGTCACCATAGCTGATTAGCACATGTGCCCTTTGTTGTTGATCCACCAGTTGAGCTGCTTCTGTGCCCACCAGTGGAGTTTATTTTAGGGGCCCACCCTATAGCTACTGTAAATGACTGTGCAAGTCTTCTATACGCTGCATCTTGCTTTTTGCATTTCATTATATCCTTTTTTGCTTCTTCTGAGGATGTATATGGAGTCAAAAAAATACTCCTGGTCTGCCATGCTCAGGGGCCCACCGGGGGTTTCCCCTGTTCCCCTATGGGCCAGTCCGAACATGGATTCTGCCACATGACAGATCCGGCATTGCCTATATTATTCTTGTTCTGCTCCTATGCACTATACTGTATTTAAATAACACCACCATACATTGACCTAATACAATAGCCATACAGTAAGTGAATAACAACCTTTTATTAAATGATGTCTCCACAAATAATATCTCCCCCTCACAGCTGAAAAATACATAAAGTCAGCAAAAATCTGATGCCTAAGATTACATAGTGACTGATTAACATACACACTGTACAACAATTCCAAATTCACATGTGGTCAATTTGTTTATGCCATTTCTCCTCCATCCAAGCCAGACCATGATGACTTTTCCCAGCCGTCACTTGTCTCTGCAAGAGTTTGTCACATATATCTTAAAGGGGTTGTCTCACTACATTGATTCATCTCACCTCAGTTCTGTTTTCTTGGTTTAATTTTGAATTCAGGGGCGTGTTCACTGGCTTCTACTAGGCTGCCGTAGAAGCCAGGTCTGTAGCCATAGCAACCAGGCTGGAAAGCCTATCAGGAGAGATCAAACAGGTCTGTAGTTATAGCGACCTGGGGAGCTGATACAGCCCATACAAGAGGGGATATCTAGGAATAGGTGGGACACTGGTAATGAACACATATTGCAAAGTGACTTGTTTTTGCAAGATATTTAACATAAAAAGCAATCCTTGTAGTGAGACAACCCCTTTATGCTCTTTGTTTTTTTGTAAACATTATTACTGCTTGAAGGAACGCAATTCCCCATCGTGCTTCCCTCTATAATATTTTGTCAATAAATCTCCAAAAAATTGGGAATCTCGCAAGAGAACAAAGAGTGACTTTTGATAAACTATATTTACTATTTTGCCATAGGCAAAACTTAAACTCTATCAGTTCTCTATCTATTAAACACTAAAACGTAACTTTTATTATATCTAACTCTTAACCTCTAAACACACTATTTAAAAACCTGATCTCTATCCGAGGTCAGGCATGACGTTTTAAATTGTGATCTCTCACCTCTGTCTACAAGTGTCACCTGCTGCAGACGGTGTCACAAGGGGGCCTTATTTGTTCTGTGTCTATGAGATTAGGGATGACTGCCCAAGTAGTTGGCTTGGGAGCCCTTACTGGAGCTAGTACTTTGCTATAGATATAAGGCTCTCCTGTTAATAGGTGGGGTTCCACCAGACTTGATTATAGAAAGGGAGTTATTCCCTCTTTCAGAAGCAAAAAGGGTTAAATGATGAGGATAGAGATAAGGTTTTTAAATAGTGAGTATAGAGGTTAAGAGTTATACATAATAAAAGTTACGTTTTAGTGTTTAATAGATAGAGAACTGATAGAGTTTAAGTTTGCCTATGGCAAAATAGTAAATATATCCCTCTATAATAGTCACATCTTGTTCCTACCCCCAATACTGTTCCTGCTCCCAATAATGTTGTTGACCCACAGCACTCGATTATTGTTTGCAATTTCAGTTCTTGTATTCTATAAATTTCATTGGACAAACAAGCTGCATGTAATGATGTAGCGCATAAGGAGATGCTGATAGGTGACTTTTGTCTCGACATTTCAGTGTTTCCCCAACAAAAACCCCTTAATCTGGTGCGTCACTCATAGAGAAAATAGAAGTAAGTATAGCTGCTGGTTTATGAAGTATGTACGTTGTAGGAGACGGATGAGTAACACAGGGAGCTGCAGTAAAGAGGAAGTGATTAAGAAGGAAACCCAAAAAAGGACGCTGGCATAATATAGTATAAAGGACTTGGCAGACGGCCCATGGCAGGCGGGGTGGGCAGCATGGGTCCGTAGTTGACCTGTGTTGACCCTAGTAGTGTACACGCTGTGCTGATGTGTCCGTTAATACTGTACAAAAGGGTTGTACAATATTAAAGCACCTTTACGTCTTGTGTCCTCTGTGAACTGCCCCACAGTAAACAGCTCTTTATATATAGTAGTGTCAATAAATAGCACAATACAGATAGTGCCCTTCAGCTCGATACACAATATAGATTGTGTGTAAACTAAAATTGACCTTTCTATCAGCCTGTTAAAAAGAAGCTGCATACATAATGCCCTTTATAGTGTCCCCCATAGTTCCCAGTATAAAATCATGTTATGTATATTTACCCTTTAGCTCAGCTCCTCTCCTCTATCATATAACCCTGTATATCACAGAGCAGCTCCTCTCCTCTATCATATAAACCTACATATCACAGAGCTCAGCTTCTCTCCCTCTATCATATAACCCTATATATCACAGAGCTCAGCTTCTCTCCCTCTATCATATAACCCTACATATCACAGAGCTCAGCTTCTCTCCCTCTATCATATAAACCTATAAATCACAGAGCTCAGCCCTTTTCTCCTATATCAATAACCCCTATATATCACAGAGCTCAGCCCTCTCCTCTATCATATAATTGTATATATCTCAAGCGTTCTCTTCTCTTCTCTATCATATAACCCTATATATCACAGAGCTCAGCTTCCCTCTAACAATAACCTAAAAATTTTCACAGACTCACTTTTCTCCCCTACATATAACCCTATTATCACAGTCAGCTTCTCTCCCTCTATCATATAACCCTTATATCCAAGCTCACTTTTTCCCCATCAATAACCTATTATCACAGAGCCAGCCCTCTCCTCTAATATAACCTTATACACAGAGCTACTTTTTCCCCCTTCATATAACCCATATATCCAGAGCCCCTTTTTTTCCTCTATCATAAAAACCCATTACACGAGTCAGCTTTTCTCCTCTACATATAACCCTATATATATCACAGAGCTCAGCTCCTCTCCTTCTATCTCATCCTTCTCTCAGATAAAGCAGCAAACACCACCTAACAAGTTCCCTTAAAACATATTGGTGATATCCTTTAAAAGGATTGTCTCATTATGCAGTTTTACAGCCACAGCTAGCTTTAGAACCCCACCCTCTTTAGACTGTGACTGGTCAATAGCATTTGACACATCAGCGTGGGGCCCTTTAAACTATTCCTGTTAAAACTGACAATGAGTTTTAAGAATTTATAAGTTATTCCTAGACCACAGAGCTCAAAAAAGTTTTACTTACTAAATGAAGGCCCTTTTAAATCCACCACTAAAAATAGAAAATCTTTCTTTCCGGGGGGAGTTAGCTTTGAGTGGGAGAGAGATTGTTTGTAACCAAAAACTTGTTACTAAGAGGAGATAAAAATCAACAAAGCAAATATTTAGATAAAGTTTTTCAATTTCCTGTCCCCCACATTTTAAACAATCAATTAGTGAAAAACCTTTAAAGTAATGCAATTGGGGGTGACTGGAGCATTGGAAAATCATGTTCCTGAATCCTTTCATGTGTTATAATTTGTCATGCTGACATGTCAGCTTCATGGATGTCACATCGATCGAATAACCCCATAAAAACCCTTTTGGGTATTACAATCCATCCACAACAAGCCTCACTCTCCGATTGGGGTAAATTACCCTCTGAACTCTGCTGCCCCGGGTCCTCATCATCTGAACCCATTTATTTCATGGAGACATGGAGACCACTAGTATATAATTGGAAAAAGAGGGCAATTCACACAGTCGCAGGTTTTAAGCAAAAGGGGCCCTATCAATCATTTAATCCGTAATAGAAGTCCGGTTATACCTGGGAAACTCAAGTAACGAGGCAAAAGGGAAGTTCACATTAAGGGGAAAATGGCACAGAGCACAACCCAGCAGGAAATGGGGAGAGGGGTAAAATAAATATGGGAAGTCCAATTAAAGATTAGTCACCAGAGGTTGCG
>JAODAL010026206.1:0-57183 GCA_025379985.1 Phyllomedusa bahiana
CAAATATTAGGGGTTTCTCTGTGCAGAAAAAAAACAAAATTTCGCTGAGCTGTTTGGCCACAGGCGAGCGCACGCCCTTTTTTTCCAATGAGACCGGAGACACTAAGGAAAAACAAAAACGCTTTTTCTATGTAAAATGAGGTCATGTGTTTTTTTCCGGGCCCAATCGAACCTCCCACATCCCATTAAATAAAGCCCGCGACACACATTCCCCCCCCTCTCTTTTTCTGAAACCCTGATTTGCGGGCCCCCAAAATTACGGGAAAGGGGCAAAATGGCACATTTTAATAGATGATCCCCCGTTTTTAAACCTTTAAAAACGCATGATCTAAAAAATTTTCGATAAAAACCAAAAAACCCTTTTCCCGGGATTTAAAAACTTTGTCAAAAAAAATTTCGTAAAAACTAGTCACTTTCATTTCAGTCTGAAATGAATTTACGAAAATTACGAAATTTGCGGGGCCATTTCGGGTGTGTTACACCCCAAAAATTATGGGTGACTTTTTAGAAGCTCACCAGTGGGAAAGCGCAATTTTTTCGAGGGGGAATGGGAACGTGAAAGAGCGCCTCATGAAAGTGGGGCACCCGGAGGTACGCTCATAAAATGCGGGAAAAAGCCCGGGCCGCACCCGCCAGTGGGGAAGGCGCGGGGTGGGGGAAAACTAAGGCGCATTTCCCGGATTTGCCCCCTAATATTCCCCATCCGGGAGGGGGCGCTCATTATGAAAGGAAAATTTTAAAACCACACCTCGCCAGTGGGTGGGACGCAGTGGGGGGACTTAGCCGCAGATGGGCTGCGCCTAAAAATGAATTCCGAATCGGGGCAGGCTGGAAATCAGCGAAAAAATCTTTAAAACATGTCCGTGCTGCAAGGAGTTAAATTTAAAACATCGTTTTTAATTGGGTTTTAAAAAAACATTATCAGAAAAAGAGTAAAACCCTACTAAAAAAAATACATAAAAAAATCATTTTCCAAAAAAACCCAAGAAGGGCGCAACACCCGGGAATTTGGATATTGGAAATTGCCGGGAAATCCCGTAATTAAAATTTTCAAAAAAGCTATTTCATTGGTCGGCAAAAAACCCCAACCCAATCAGAAAAGAACGACGGGTTGCCCCTTAAAACCTATGGGAATTTTGGGACCAATCAAATTAAAAGGGCCCGGGACATTTCCCAAAATACAGTAAACATGAAAGGAAAAAGAGCTGTTTGGGTTTGAGCTAGTGGGGGGGGCCTATGTTGGCCAATCAGGCGCGACTGCTTTTTTCCATTGTAGTTTTAGGGAAACAGATGGGGAGCTTTAAAATCTCAGCGCCATGAGGCAGGGGAGTATTTATAAATAAATTGTTTTTTTTAAGTGTAAAACTTTTCTCTGTAAAAGAGCAAAAACCCAAATAAATACTTAAAAAAAAAACCCAAACAACCCCATTTGTCGCCGAGACCACCCGCAACAGGGGAAAATTTGGATTTTCAAAATTTTTCCCGGGAAAAACAGTAATTCAAATTCTGAAAGGGCCCTTCCATTGGTGGGTTTAACCCAAGCCAAATCAAAAGGGAAAAGGGGACATTTAAACCCATTAAAACCTATGGAAAAGTAGGGGGGCCCCAAATCCCCTGAAAAGGGGGGCAGTTCAAAATACAGTAAAAAAAAAAAGAAAACAGCTTTTTGGGTTTTGAGCTAGGGGGGTTGGGCCCGTGGCTATCCCCGGCCAATCAGAGCGCGGAAATTTTGGGTCCAATTGTACAAACGGCCAGATCGGAGAAATAAAAAATCTGGGCTCTCAGCGCCGTCCCGGAAATGGAAGTATGTTTAAAAAAATCTTTTTTTAATTAGGTGTAAAATTTTAAATTTTAAAAAAGAGCTAAAACCCTTTTTAGAAACATAAATAAAATCAAACCCTAACAACCCCTTTAGTCGCCGGGGGACTGGCGCTTACATCAGGAATTGCGATATAGAGGGAATTTTCCGGGGAAAAACAGTAATTCAAATTCTTTTTGCCCTTCTCATTGGGGCGGAGAAAACCCCCCAATCAGAATAGGAGCGGGCAGGACCCCTTATTACTATGGGAATCATTGAACCAAAACAAAAGAAAAAGGGGGGACAGTTCAAAAAAACCGTAAAAAAGGCAGAAAAAAGCTGATTTTGGGTTTAGCCCGGGGGGGGAGATATTTAAACCCCCAAACATATGAAATGGTCTATTTTGAGTGGAGCAAGAATGGGCGCAATAGGGAAAAACCCCCTAAAAGTTATTACTGTCTATGGGGAAAAATTCAAATACTGTGATTGGTTGGAGGAAAGGGGGGCTCGTCCCCTTAGCCCAATCGCGGGTGAGTAAAAATTCTCATAGAAATTTTATGGGGAAAAAGAAATGCAGAGCGATTTGTTTGTGATTTGGGCCCAAATTAAAAAAAAAAGGGGGGTTTTTTTGGGCCAATTGGGGAAAAGCGACGATGCTCTTAGGGTTTTCTTTAAAGTAATCTATAATAACAAAAGTACATGGCAGGGAAACAAAAGATAACATCATTTTAAAATTTTTTACCCATGTGTATATAAAAAGAACAAAATATGGGGGGGAACGAAAATAAAAAAATAAATATAAATTTTAATTTAATTAATTTTTTATTTTTTTTATTTCTTAGAACCATATTATTGTTAGAGATGGGGGGAAATTTTTCAAAAATTCCCGGGTTTGGTCACTTCGCCGAAATTTTTCCCGACAAAATAAATTCGGGCCGAAATTTCCTTTGGGACGAATCGTGTTAAAAACAGCTATTTTCCCCCCCGCAAAAGAGCCTGCAAAGGGGTGTGAACTTGTGCCCGCTTAAATATGCAAGGGAGCTTGGGTTTGGTATTCATACAATGTTTTGTTTTAAATATGCCCCGCACATACGCCGCCGCTCTTGAAACGGGTTCACTAAAAAAATTTCCCCAGGCACTTAAGAGGCAAAACTGACCAAAAAAAATGAAGGGGGGAATGTAGCGTGATAAAATCATGGCAGCGAAAAGCTGGAAAAAAAAAAAAAAAGCAAGGGCTATTGGCAACATCAGTGACCAGGGGGTGTGGGTGTTTCGGGGGGCAGCCACAGAAGCATGAGGGCAGAGAGTGGCCCCAATGACCCTTCGGAGGTTTGGAAAAAAAAAAAAGGAAAAGGCCACAGAGTGGGGAAAATGACACAGGTGTAGGGCACGGCCCGGGAGCCACAGCAGCAGAAAGAAAGGGCAGAGATTGGCCCCAATGACATTTGGAGGGTGGCAAAAAAAAAAAGGGAAAGGGAACGAGTGGGACAATGACAAAAAAGGTGTAGGTCCCGGGGAGCAGCCACAGCAGCAACATGAGGTTTGATAGTGGCACAAGACATTTGGAGGTGGCAAAAACAGGAGTAGGCCCCAGAGTGGCACAGTGTCACAGGTTTTTAGGTCACGGCTGCAAACCACACACAGCAAAAAAAGGGCAACTGTTTCCCCCAAAAACATTTTGGGGGTGGGAAAAACAGGGGTAGGCCACAGGTTCACAATGACACAGTGTATAGGTCCCCGGCAGCAGCCCCAGCAGCAGCGTGAGGGGCAACAGGGCCCCAATGACAGAAGGGGGTTTTGGGGCACCCCCCCCCCCGCACAGCCACAGCAAAGCCTTTAACAAGGGCGTGGCACAATGAAAACAGTGTGTAGGTCACGGCCACAGCAGATGAGGTTCGACAGTGGCACAATACATTTTGGAGGTGGAAAAAAAAAGGAGAAGGCCACAGAGTGGCACCCAAAGGGACACAGTGTTAGGTCAACCCGGGGAGCAGCCACAGCGCAAACAGGGGGGTCAAAAGGTGGACAATGACATTTTTTGGAGGTGGCCAAAAAAAGGGGAAAAAAAGGCCAAAAAAAGTGGCACCTGAACAGTGTTTTAGGTCCCCGGGGGACAGCCCCAGCAGCAAACATGAGGTTAGATAGTTGGGACAATGAAAATTCTGGAGGTGCAAAAACAGGGGGTAGGGGCCAACCCCGAAATGGGGAAAAATGACACAGTTTGTAGGTCACGGGCCCGCAGCCACAGCAGCAGCATGAGGTCAGACCGTGGCAAAAAATGAACTTCTGGAGGTGCCAAAAAACAGGAGTAGGCCACAGAGTGGCACATTGACACGAGTTGAAGGTACACGCAGCAGCCACAGCAGCACAATAGGTCAGACAGTGTGCACAATGACAGAGTGTGTAGGTCACAGCGAGCCGCACCGCAGAATCTGAGATCAGACAGTGGCACAATGCACACATTGTGTAGGTCACGGCAGCAGAGCATGAGGTCAGAAAAGTGCAGCAAGTCATTCTGGAGGTGGAAAAAACAGGAGAAGGCCACAGAGTGGCACAATGACATAGTGTGTAGGCACGGCAAGCAGCCACAGCAGCAGCTAGGTCAGAGAGTGGCACAATGACATTCTGGTTTGGAAAAACAGGAATAGGCAACAGAGTGGCACAATGACACAGTGTGTAGAGTTCACGGGCAGCAGCCACATACAGCATCATGGTGTTAGATATTGGGACGACAATGACATTCTGGAGGTGGCCAAAACATTAGTAGGGCCCCAAAGTGGCACAATGACAGAGAGTGGAGTGACGGTGGCACACAAGAGGTCAGAAGTGGCACAAAGACATTCTGGAGGTAGGCAAAAACAGAGTATGCCACAGTAGTAGGCACAATGACACAGTTGTGTAGTCACGGCAGGAGCCAAAAGCAGCAGCATAGAGGTCAACAGTGGCACAAAAACATTCGGGAGGTGCAAAAACGAATAGGCCACAGAGTCGGCACAATGACACAGTTTGTAGGTCAACGGCAGCAGCCACAGCGCAGCATGCAATGAGGTCAGACATGGCACAATGACAACTGGAGGTGGCAAAAACAGGAGTAGTGATCACATAGAGGCACAATGACACTGTGTGTAGGTCACGGCAGCAGCAGCTGAGGTCCAGACAGTGGCACAATAACATTCTGGCGTGCAAACACAGTATAAGGCCACAGAGTGGCACATGACACAGTTTAATAGGTCAAGGCAGCAGCCACGCAAAACATTAGGTCACAGACAGTGGCACAATGACATATAGGAGGTGGCTAAAACAGGAGTAGGCCACATAGTGGCACAATGAGCACTGTGTGTAGTCCGGCCAGCAGCATGCTTGAGGTCCATACAGTGGCACAATGACCATACTGGAAGCAAAACATAGTAGGGCCACAGAGAGGCACAATGACAGAGAGTGGAGGTGACAGTGCCGCCGCATGATGTAAGACAGTGGCACAATGTCATTCAGGAGGTGCAAAACTGTAGTAGGCCACGGAGTGGTCGCAATTACAGAGATGGAGGTCACGGATGGGCAGAGCATATGCTCAGACAGTGGCACAATGACATTTCTGGAGGTGGCAAAAACAGATTAGCCACAGAGTGGCACAATGACACAGAGTGTAGTCACAGGCAGCAGCCAACAGCAGCAGGCATGAGGTCAGTCAGTGGCACAAATGACACAGTGTGCAGGTCACGGCAGGAGCACATCATGAGTCAGAGAGTGGCACAATGACCCAGTGTGGATGTCACGGCACCGCAACAGCAGAAGCATTCATGAGTCATAAAGTGTGCACAATGACACGAGTGTGGAGGTGGTGTGGCAATAACCAGTCCCAGTAAAAGATGATGGTGTGCAATTAATGAAGAAACTGTCAGCAGATGTGTGGCATCAAGGCGGGGGGCGCATCAGAGTAGTGCCTATGCAGGTAGTATGAACCCATACTCATTTTCTCCACAGTTTGCGATGAGGTCATCATGGCTGATTAGTCTGACGCCTAAGGTAATGTGTGTGGAAATCCTGCCGCCGAACCACGCCTGATTTCATCTTGGACAAATGTAAGCGTCTCCACTTTCCCATAGACCCAAGCGGTATTCACCCTGAACACTCGCTCTGAAGGTCCACACTACTGTGCCCGGGCAGACAGCTTCTCCACTGCAAACTCCGGCAATGTTTTGCTGCCACACTCCAGTTTGGCTGCCCAGTAGTCCAGCGGATCTTCTAACTGGGGTGGCCAAGATGCGTCCAACTATGCACCACCTGTTTGGTTCAGGACTGCTCCAGTTCCTGCTGCTGCTGGCGCCTGAACCCTCCTCACTAAGGCGGGTGAAGGAAGCTGCTCGTCAGTGACTCACAGAACTTAAGTTGCTGCTGATGGAGTTTTTGGAACTGCACCTATCCTCCCAACCTTCCACCAGCAGCCGCGGCAGTAGTAACGTGATCGCTGAAGAACCACCCGTTCAGACCTGTCAAGAGGGACGATGTCCGCACATTAGGCAGCACCAACTGACTACGAAGAATACCCAAAGTATTTGAGTTTGTACTCCCTCACAATAGCTGGAAAAAGGCACCCATTTTGGACCGGTAGCGAGAGTCCAATAGGGTGAGAGAGCCAGAAAGTCCATCCCTCGCCGATGGTGACTATTCGGCTGTCACTAGCAGGCAAATCAGCAGCGGCGGGCCAAATAATCCTGCAACAAGTGACTCAGAGGGCTCCCTCCTCCATCTCCAACTGTAATACTGCCCACCGTGCTTGCGGTCATCTGCCTCGTCTTCCTCATCTCCCAGCCATCAACCTCCTCCAGCTGCTCTGCTCCTCCTCTCTGTCACCTGATAGAAAATCCACTCATTTCACCAGACAATGCTTCCTCCAATGTCTCTCCTCCTCCTCCTCCATTCAGATCCCACCGGACTCATGTTGGACCGCTGAGATGTAGTCCACCACTAGTGTTGAGCACTTGCTTGGCTATCGAGATCGATCGATAGTCGATAGTCCGGCCCGCTATCGATAAGTTTTTCGATATTGAGCATCGATTATGAGCGATTAACCATAAATCTATGGGAAGCAACAACACCTTCATTATTAACCCAAACCAAGGCTGGAGAAGCTGAATAAACATCCACAACGTCAAAAAAATGATACGTGCTACATCTTAGGCAACACACTTATGTTTATAAAGGAAGTCACAGAAAAAAAGTCACAGACCATTCAATATCCCTGTCTTGTACCACAGCCTGACCGCTTAAAACCTGCAACACCACAAATTAAAAAGCGCCAGAAGGCGAGTAAGAATTTACCATCATCTTGAGACTTGAACTGGACATTGTGAATAATCACTGTCTCTGGAACCGCAGCATGACCCCAAACCTGCATGACCCACAGATTAAAAAGTGCCGCAAAAAAGGAGTCTTCAACCAACCATTTTAGTTGAACAGGACACTAACTATATCTGTTCCTGTACCGCAAATGACCATTAAACCTGTCTTACCCACAGTTTAAAAAGTGCCTGAAAATGGAGTCCTTCAACCACCATTTAAGTTTCACTGGACATTGACTCATACCTGTGTCCTGGGCCACGAGCATGAGCCCCAAACTCGCATGAAACCCCACATATTACAAAGTGCCGAGAAAGAGACTTTCAACCTACCATTTTAGTTCAACCTGGACATTGACATACCTGTCCTGGGCCCACAGCATGAGCCCCATACCTGCATGAACCCCCACATTTATAAAGTGCTGGAAAAAGGAGTCTTTAACCAACCATTTTAAGGTTTTCAACAGGACATTGACTATACTTCCTGGGTCCACAGCAATGAGCCCCAAACCTGCATGAAACCCCCACATTTACAAAGTAGCCAGAGAAAGGAGACTTTCAACCACCAATTTAGTTTCACTGGACATTGACTATACCTGTCCTGGGCCACAGCATGAGCCAAAAACAAGCATGACCCCCCCCACAATTTAAAAAGTGCCGGAAAAAGGATTCGTTTCAACCACCATTTTAGTTTCACTGGACATTGACTATACCTGTCCTTGGCCACAGCATGAGCCCCCAAACCTGCATAACCCCCACATGTTAAAAAGTGCTGGAAAAGAGACATACAACACAGCCTATTTAGTTTCACTGGACATTGACTATACCTAGTCCTGGGCCACCAAGCATGAGCCCCAAACCTGCATGTCCCCACATTAAAAACGTGCCGTAAAAAAGGAGATCATTCAACCACCAATTTAGTTGACTGGACATTGACTATACCTGTCCTGGCCACAGCATGACCCTAGGGCCGAGTTACAGTGGGTGCGGTGAAAGCCCATGCTGGCGTCAGTCATCTATTAACACGCATGTTAAAATGCCCTGATGACGCACACCGAAAACTGTCCGTGCTGAAGCGAGAGCAAAAGCGGAAGTGTGAGAACCCACCATCCCTGTACACAGTCAATACTGGGTAGACGCTTGTGGCCCTACCGTATGAGTGTGGACCCAATTGAGCTTCACTTGGAAATACTGTGTGGTTAACGCTCCGGTTACAACCCATGTGGCCCTTTATCCTTGGCATTCTATTTTCTCCTTTTACATACTCAACGTGCTGGAGGAAATGGATCTCTGTACTTTGTTCTCCTGTCTTGTGCTCCAAACTCCATGTTCTTCTGAATAACCTCATCTGGGTCTAAGTTTTCCTTACCTCCCATGTACAATTCAGAGGAATTTTTTTAACAGCTATTTGTACATGTGCAAGATTTATAGTACTTTAAATTCTAGATAAAACACATATTTAAAATAGGAATGGAATCCCACCATGTCTTTGTTTCTCTTTTTTCAATTGTATATAAATGGGTTTGTCTCAAAACAGGGATTGATTAGCTAATGTTAAAAGTATCTTGCAAAAACAATTCAATTTATGCAAATGTGTCCATTAAGAGTTTTGGGGGGGTCCTACCTATTCCTTGTTTCTGACAGCAACCATCACCCTTTAGCCACACTAGACAATTGTGAATAACAAAAGACTGTTAGAAACAACATTTTTAGAATAGGGACTGTAGTACTACTGCAAGTCACAGCAAATGCCGCCCAAAAATTCAAAGCATGAACCCTTGAGCCACTTTGGACAATTGTAGGAAGAACACATGTCTGTTAAAACAACAATTTAAGAATAGGACCTGAATATATCTGCAAGTCACGCAAAATGCCCCACAAATTCAAAGCATGACCCTTTGAGCCAACTTTGGTCAATTGTGAAGAACAAATGTCTTATAAAACACCATTTTATAGAATAAGGACCTGTAGTATAGATGCAATGTCACAGTCAAAATAAGCCCCCAAAAATTCAAAGCAAATGACCCTTGAGCCACTTTGGTCAATTGTGAGAAGCAAATGTCCTGTTAGAAAACAACATTTTTTTATAATAGGATCTTAGATATTGCTGCATTTCAAAAGCGCAGCATGACCCAAAAAATTATAAAAATTAACTTCTCATCCGCTGTTAAAATTGTGAGGGAGAAATGCCACTTAGAAGCCCCTTTCATTCCAAAGGACCATAATTATAGTCTGTATCTCAAGCAACAATGACCCCAAAAATTATAAATATACTTCTCAGGCCACTATTAAAAAAGTGTGAGGTAGAAAATGCCACTTAGAAGTCACAATTCTGTTCCTAAGGACCATGATTATTCGGTATCCTCACAGCAAACATGACCTCAAAACCATTGACAATCGCGAAAAACTTCTTAGGATAAAGAGAGTAAAATGGAATACTGTAGTTGTCATGAAACCGTTGCCTTAGTCTTTTCAATTCACCTCACAGCAAAACCATCCAAAAATGAACTGTTGGAAAAGAGATAACAATAGCAGTAAGAAAATGATCATTTAAAAAAAACTATCAAAGTGGAACCATTATACATTTTGAAAGGAAATTTGAGTGACCTGCAACTAATCGGTGACCTCGGCAATTGGGGGCCACAACATCATCAGAGACTCCAAGCCTGAATCATCTTGAGAAAGTCAAATACGATCCACATTATCTGTTGAAAGTCCCGGATCCGTTTGTCTGTAAATTACTCCACCGAGCTGTGGCTGAGGTCCGCTCAGATATGACGCTGGCGCTGGGGCAGGACAACACCTCTATGGCGTGACATCCAGCTCGGGCCAATACACATCGTCCATTTTGGATACCCAGAAGTCATTGGGTCCGACACATGCAAAAACATCGGTTTTGAAACGCAGATAGTCGTGCACCAGATTCTTAAGCTGATCTCTGTATGTTGATGGATGTGTGCCCTGCATTGCAAGCGGTTGGTGAGGTGGTAAACAAAGAATTGTCCCCCCCTCCCAAGGTCACCCTTTAGGCATCTGCCACCTTGCCTGCTGCTGCCGCCCCTTTTACGTCTACTTGGCACTCTAACTGCTGTCACGTCCAGATGTTGTTTCCACCGTGACATTTGGGAACGAGAAGCATAACCAACGAGATGTCTCCAGTTGATCAATCAGCAAGGTCTCCATTTCCTGCATTTTACTCTCTATTGGGTTGGGTGGAAGGAAAGTGCTGATTTTTGTTTTATTGTACCGGGGATCCAGCGAAGGGGTGGCCACCCAGTAACTGTTTGTTCATTCTGATGGCCTTAATGCAGATCATGTTGAGGAAATGGCGCATCCAAGCACGCAAGTGAGGGATGGAGCCTTGATTTCCCCAAGCCTCAGGTCGAGGAGGGCACTAGCAAACTGATCTTCCTCATCTTCCCTCCTCCGCCTCAAAGTCGCGCCACCTCATTTCACGCAGGGACGTCGGTAACCCACGTGTCTAGGTAATAACCTCCTCCACCTCCCCTCCTCCTCCTCCGCTGCCTCCCGGCACAGTGACTTCAACACAGCCTGGCTTGCCTGAGATGATGCACCCTGAGAGCGGATTGCCCACCTTGCACTAGCTCTGGACCCCGAACCACTGCCTAATGAAGAGCAATGAAATTGTGCAACTGTCGGTCCTTGTGGATTTGACGTGAGAGAAAAGGCTCCGTGTCCGCATCTGTGTCCGTACTCCTCCTCCATCGCTGGCGGGTACCTGTTGTTTCAGAGTGTCCACGATCGTTCCAGAACTAAATCAACCACAATGCCATCGCTGACAAGGAGCATTGTCCGCACTGACCATTTGGTGGCTTCTTCTTCAAAACTGGCACGGAGGTGCAGAACTCATTCACCTGCCTCGCACTCACGTGGTTCACCACCACCGAGGATCTGTACCTGCTGCTTGTCATGGCCAAGTGTCACTCGTACTGCTAATGTCAATTGCGCTGCTGCCACAATCCGCTGAAGCATGGGGAGGTGGAATTCCAACGTGTTGCCACCGTCAACAATGAGACGGTTGACGTGTAGGCCGAGGCTGACGCGCAACGCAGCCAGCGGACGTAGCCGGGGTCGAACGGGGAAGTGCGAACATCAGACCTCGAGCCTTCCTTCAGCAGCAGGCAGTACCAGACCCGTGTAGCTCTATAGAATTCCTCTGGACGACAAGATCATGACATTTCCGGAAAGTGATTGTGCCCAGCCTACCGATCTTAAGCGGCCAGCAGATTTTCGCTCCATATGCACACGCATACACCTAGCCTGGCACACCAGGTTCTTGTCACCCAGCCAGCGCTCGGCTCTCGTTGCTTAAGCCGTACCACCGCTCCTGACCTGTGTTGACGGTCTCCAAGGCATATTAATATCAACAACGGCCCTGGTTTCACTCAGGTCACGTGATTCCACCCAGAGGACTTGGGGGAAAGAGCCCCTGCAACCATCCTGCGGTTAGAAGAGCGTAGCGCCGAGACCTGAAGCCACCGTCACCACCCCAGAGACATCCACCCAGCCACCCAGTGAGCTGTCACAGAATATAGCGGCCTTGGCCTAGCGTTACTAGTCATGTGTCGGTGGTGATATGACTTTTCCGGACACAGATGCAGACAACGCGCTTGAAATTTTAGATGACAAGTGGCTGGCCCAGGGCGGACGCGCTTTTCTTGGCAAAGAAAAGCCTGCTTCGGCATCTTGTATTGGGGCACGAGGACATTACTGGCGGAACCCATCTGTGTCCCACCAGATCGGAAAGGCAACTATTTCCAAGGCCAAAAGCCTGGCAATGCCGACCCTTCAGGCTTTTGGCTTTGAGGTTTGGGTTAAAGTGATTTTCTTCTGTTCCCAAACCTGGAAAGACAGAAGGCTGTCTGCTAGACTGGCCGCGTAACAGGCGTGCAGGTCGACAAACAGGCGGAAGGATAAGGGTAAGGATGGGTCTCTGGTGGTGCGGAGGTAAACTTGCGACTGTGGAAGGTGCTTGAACGGCAGGCTGATCCCTGATCATGGACCTGAGAGCACATGGTAGCTGAGGAACGCTTGGTGGTGGCGAGGTGAGGATGCGGAGACTAGAGGGTGGACAGTGTTGGAGCCCGGTTTCGGTCTGCTTGTTTTGGCCAAGTGTTGCCTCCATTTTAACTCAGCATTCGCTGCATGTGACTAACAATGATGGTGGTGGTTAAACACCTAAGGTTATCTCTTACTTATGCGTTTAACGTCAAAGTCGGCAATGACATCCGCTGGGTGAATCAAAGGCCTTGCCTCAAAGCAGAAGGCCCAGGCTTGAGAGGTCCTGGACCTTTTTGACTGCGATAAGCGAGGAGCGGTGGTATTTGTGCGCTGACCGTGCCTGGCGGAATCATATCAGCGGACTGCGGCGACCGTTACCCTCTCCCTTTTTTGTGGCGGGACCCAATTGACAACTACCCAATCGTCTTCCTCCCTTGTCCACAGATGAAGCGCCGCTAAGCAAATTCTGCGGAAAAACCAGGAAGGAACCGCAATGTCGTCATCATCATCAACACAACCACAGGTGACTTGGTCGTCCTGACTTTCTGCATTCCAGAAGCTGCTGGCTACAAGCAAGGGCACTGCACGGCGTTGCCGACCGCCCGTGAATTTTTTGCCGATTGACCGGCTTCCCGTTCCACCTCCTCTGATGGCATCAGTAACTTGGGCGACAGAGCAGGACTATAATCATATCCTCGTGATCTTTAACATGCCTTCTGACCCCAACCCATTTTGTCATCAAAGAGTCTTCATGACAATGGATAAACCAACAGTGGTGGGTACACTAGTTGACATTTTGGGCTGACTTCAGTTGGAAAACGGAAGTGCTGATGAATGCTGATGACGACATTTGTGCCGTGACTGTGGACGAGGAAGTAAGACTCTAGATGCAGTTGCATTAACCACTGATGACAGATTGGCGACGATGTTCCGTTACTTAGATCACAGGGCCCTGACCCAGCGATGACAGGCCTGAGGGTCCTGCAACCAGACGAACCACTGACATGCGTGTTGTTCGCCGAGCACTGACAGGAGCACTCTCTCGTAGCCTCTACCTCCATGTGCTACCCAGACCCCCCCTCGTTTGTTCGCTTACCACCACTGCAATTCGCTCCGATGTCCAGAAAAATAAAAAATCTGAGAAGGATGGAATAGTTTTTTTGGAAAGTACTCTTAATTAAAAGACGGCAAATCACAGCTATTCTCAAATCCCGCTAATCAAATCAAAATTGCTGGAATTCAAATTTAACTGGCAAGGGTCTATCAACAAATCTGGGACTGGCAAAATTCCAAAAAACAACGTATCTGTTATTTTTTGTATAATAAAATGGTATTTTTTTTGCACCATTCAAATTCACCTGTGGTGAAATATAGAATTGCTGTAATAAGATTTACGTAGATTCTGCTCAATGAACAGTACTGGGTGCGCGAAAAGTAAAAAACACTAACTGTTATGTTTTGATATAATAAACGGTATTATTTTGCACCTTTCATTCACCTGTGGTGTAATATAAGAATTGCTGTTTTAAGATTTAAAGTAGATGCTGCGACAATGAACATTAACTGGAGCGCAAAAGACCGAAAAACACGTAACTGTTTTTATGTTTTGTATACTAATAAAGCGGTATGTTTTGTTTGCACCTTTCAATTCCACTGTGAGAATATAGAATTGCTGTTTTAAGATTTTCGTAGAGCTGCGTCATGAACATACTGAGGGTGCCAAAAGTCAAAAAACAACGTAACTGTGAAGTATTCGGACGATACAACGGTATTAATTGCAACAAACAACCTTGTGCTGACTACAAAGATTGCTGTATATGGTAATATTTAAGTGCAAGGTGGAATATATCAACAGTCACCAAAAATTAAAATGAACACCATCTGAAATGTAATACTGAAAAAAGTGAGGTATTGGCAGCTAACTAAAGAGACCTGCGTTACTAGAAATGATTATTTAACCAATATAAGTTCAGGCTCCCAATAACCAGAAATATTTTCAATAGCAAAACTGTTAATAGAAACAAGATATTCACTACAATGTCTACCCTAAGTCTTGGTGCACTTAATCATAGTGTTACTTATAGATAGAGCATGACTGTGGTTCGCCCGCACGGGCTCCCCCCCCCCCCCCCACCGCTCTCCACGCGTGAATTTACAGCGGTAGAAATGCAGCTTTAAAATTCTCTAGGCTAACTACATAAATTCTTCAAATCTCTAATCTAAACTAAATTGACGATCACAGCTAATAGTAGAGGTTTCTCTGTGCAGAAATAACTAATATCCTGACTTGTTTTGGCCAACAGTACAAGCGCAGGTCCTTTCCCTATTTAGACCGCTGAGAGACACTGAGCTGAAACAGTAAACGCTGTTTCTACTGTAAAACGAGGTCATGTGTTTTATCCAGCCTAATCGCAACCATACACATCCCCATTCATGACTGTTGCACACACATGATCCACCCTGCTCTATTCTGAATCGATTTGCTGTGTCTGTCCGCCAAAAATACAGGAAGCGCCGAAAAAGGCGCGATCTTAATAGATAGATGCTCAGATGTTAACCTTAAAATATCGCATGATCTGGAAAATTCTATCACCAAAAAAACCTTGCCGATTTCAATTTTGTCGAAAAAAAAAATCGCTCAATACTATCACCACTCCCAGTCCCCTCCCCGACAGATTTTTCAGCATCTGTTCCAGGAATAAAGCAGTGGAATGACTTATTCACCCGTAGTCCTGGCGACTGACAAAAAAAGTCCCCTCCTCGAAGGGGCCTCAACAAACGGAGTTGTCACGCTGACAAAAATTTTAACGGGGAGTCCCTTCCCCGGATTAAAAAAATTTTTTTAAAAGGGCCTTTTCTGTTCATACAGTCTCCAACATTGCAGGCGGAATTCCAATGGGTGGAAAAACATCGCATATCAGAGTGTGTTGGGGGGGGCCGTTCCCCGCGAAACTGAGGGGGGTGTTCCTGGCTTTTAGGAAGGGGATGAATTGCATCACAGTTTCCGGGCCTTTTTCAGAATCTTCTAAGATCGGTGAAAGACTTCGGGAACCTTTTCACAACCAATTGAACAAATTCGCCACAGGGGTGCAGGGGACCATCTCTCCTGGGTCAGTGGGGAACACCATGCTCTCCATTGCCGTCCCCAGGGTTTTTGATTTGCAGTGGCGGGGGGAAATCCCACACATCGATTTTTTTGCTGCATGACGCGGACCATTCCTCCCCTGTGTGACTTCGTTCGCCGACCACCGCCAGGTGAAAAACTGGGGGTGACAACCCCCATGCCATACACAGTGGATATGGGGCATACTTGTGGAGAAGGTGGGGGTTGGGGGTGGAGGAGGGGGAATGGCGCAGGAGCCGCGTTTACAAAGGGGGGAAGAAAGCGGGCGTCTCCTGTCCAAGTTGTTTGGTCCTGGGGAGGAGCACTTTACCCAATGGGCCGAAAAAAACATTACTGGCCCCCGACCGTAGTTACAGTCCAGACTGCGGGGGGCCGTGCACCTTTGGGAAAAAAACCCGGGAAAGCCAAAGGACTGGCCCATTTCTGTTCTACATATTTATGAAATCTGGGTACTGCCTTTTTTGGAAAAGAAATTACGGAAGTGGAACTCTCCAACTCGGCTCGGCACAAGCCATTTGTTCTCTGAATGGTGCAGAGTCCACTATTTGGAAAGGGAGGGACTGCAGTACCAACAACTTGGGCAGGAGCACTGTCAGCTGCTGCACCTTAGGATGGTTGGACGCATACTGTTGTCTCTTTGCAATCGCCTCGCTGGAACGACTGCTGGCGCCATGAGAAAGCGAGGAGCAGGAGCATCTGGACCGGGAGATGATTTCAAAGAGAAACAGCTCCCTTCTGCAGAGGTGTTGAAGGGTGGAGCCTTGACTGGCTGAAATGGCATGCGTGCCACTGGCCGCTGCTGCTGCTGCGGTGGCAGGATGGACCACCACATCTGCGCCATGTTTCTCCCAGGACACCGGATGGTGATGCTGCATGTGTTGACGCAGGCCCACGGTGCCAACGTTAGCTCCCTGGCCACGCTTCACTCTCTGCCCACAGATTCTACATATACCCATATTCGGCTCCTCTGGTGTCTTAGCAAAGAACTGCCACACCACCGAGTAGCTGATTTTACCGCCAACGCTCCGCTCTGTGTGACTACTGCCGCCGCTGCCTCGCTAAGCCCCTGTGCCGCTACTTTCTTGGACCTGCGAAGAGGGTTTTCTACCCCGTGGCCGCTTGGCTCCCGACCTCACACTGCTGCTACCCTGCTGACTCATGGCCACACAACCCACTTGCTGGCTGCGCTGCTGCCTGACGCGCAAGCTGACGCCCTCTTCTCCTGACGATGATGAAGCCCTTGCCTCACCCGGCTCCCAAGTGCGGTCGGCTACATCATCATCTATTTGTGTTTCATCGTCACTGCTATCCTCATCACCGGTCTTGGTATGCAGAGGCTGACGCCTCACAACATGACCTCCCATGCCACTCTCCACATCTATACTTTGCTGCCTACTGCAAGAAGCAGGGGATATTGGCCCCATATCTTCACTGCCAAGTAGCTGCTGACTGCCCTCCTCAAATTGTTCATCCTTGCTATATAGTGGAGCTGAGCCCAGACCAAATAGTAGATCTCTGGCTGAGGGAACCGGATGGGACAGAGGCGGGTTGAGGACAGGTGAGGGCCGCTGACCCACTCACGGGCCATGCCAACTAAGGGTTGTGACTGACAATCCCACCGACTCTTGGCTGGGGTTGTCAGATGTCATCTGGGAGGAAGTGGATGACCTATTCAACCAATCAAGAAACCTTGGGTTGCTAGTCGGCACACAGCCGCTAGATAACAGCGGCAGTTGTGGCCTCACCGAGTGACCCCTGCTGCGACGACCCCTTGCTGTGCTGCGACGTGGGCCTGCTCCAGAAATGTTTGTGCCACTGCCACTCGCAGGTGAAGAGCCTGCCACCTCTCTGTCTGACATACTGTTTGTTCTAAAATGTACAGACACTGTTTGATGAAGATATCTGTATATGATAAATACACACCCTGTATTTGACTCCAAATGAACCCACTAACAAGCTTGGGTAATCCTTGGATATAAATTGCGCTCCACAAATGGGCAAGAAAAATTGACTTGTATGTGCCGTTTGAAAACTCTGTATTTTACTGAATATAAAAGCACAAACAGGCTTAATTAACCTTCGGATATGAATTATGCTACAGAATTTCTTCTGTGGCGTTGAAAAATAATGTTTCTTTTACTGAGTACAACTGCAGAAAAATACTTAGTTAACCCTTGGATGTAAATTGCGCAAAAGAATTGAGCAACTAGAAACTACCAGCTTTGTAGCGTGTTACAGTGGCATGTATTTTACGCTACACAACAAGAGAAAAACTTGTAATTAACCTTCGGTTATGAATTATGCTACAGGAAAAATGTCTTTTTTGCCGGTGAAAAAGACTGTTTCTTTTAGTCATCACAGCAGCAGAACAACGCTTAATTAACCCCTGGATGTAAATTGCGCAAAAGAATTGAGCAGCCAAAAACTACCAGCTTTGTAGTGTGTTACAATGGCGTGTATTTTACGTTACAAAGCAAGAGAAAAACTTGTAATTAACTTTCGGTTGTGAATTATGCTACAGTCAAAATGTCTTTTTTTGCCGGTGAAAAAGATGGTTTCTTTTAGTCACCACAGTAGCAGAATAACGCTTAATTAACCCCTGGATGTAAATTGCAGAAAAGAATTGAGCAGCCAAAAACTACCAGCTTTGTAGCGTGTTACAATGGCATGTATTTTACGGTACACAGCAAGAGAAAAACTTGAAATTAACCTTCGGTTGTGAGTTATGCTACAGGCAAAATGTCTTTTTTTGCCGATGAAAAAGACGGTTTCTTTAAGTCACCACAGCAGCAGAACAACGCTTAATTAACCCTTGGATGTAAATTGCGCAAAATAATTGAGCAGCCAAAAACTACCAGCTTTGTAGCGTGTTACAATGGCGTGTATTTTATGCTACACAGCAAGAGAAAAACTTGTAATTAACCTTCGGTTGTGAATTATGCTACAGGCAAAATGTCTTTTTCGCCGGTGAAAAAGACGGTTTTCTTTAGTCACCACAGCAGCAGAACAACGCTTAATTAACCCCTTTATGGAAATTGCGCAAAGAATTGAGCAGCCAAAAATGAAGTGGTATTTGTATTGTAAAAATGCTGTTTCTTTAAATGAATACAACAGAAACAGGCTTAGATATAACCCTTGGATATTTAATGTGCTGTGAGCAGATAACATTAAAATGTATATGCAGCTGCACTGGACGCACACTGGACTTCAGATCCAATACCCCACAAAATCAGAAATAGAACGTTAAGAGAAGCAGTCTCTGAGAAAAGTTGTGACACCCCCCAAAAATCGCTGTATAAAAATGAGTTCTTTAGTAAGAGATGTCATTAGCAGCCGTAGCAGCACCTTCCCTAATCAGTACAGTGAGAGCGGTATGAGCTCCCAGCGTCGTGCCCGGACTTATATAGTGTGGTGACGTCACAGAATCCCGCCGGTCTCTGATTGGCTTCATCTCTGTACATGTCATGTAGGCTATGCCCTTCTTCATCCCAGACTTCTTTGCCCCCATGTAACGCCATGTGCTCGCAGCCATTTTATCAATCAAAAGCACACTTCGTTCACGCGAAGTACCCCAAACTTCGACTTCGTTCCGAACCGAAGTTTTCCTGAAATTTTCGTTAGAATCAATTCGCCCATCTTTAATTATTGTTCATTGACTACCGAAAATAAAGAAATAAAAATTCATTCATTGAATTCATTTTTATTTGTTTACTTTTGTTATCCCCATATTATTGTTCATTTTATATACACATCGGTACAACTTAATGAGTGTTATCATTTGATTTCTGCCATGTACAGTTTTATTATAGATTGCATTAGAAAACCAATAAAGAGCATCGCTCACTCTCCCATTGGCCCAAATAACCGTGCCTCTTTTTACTTGGCCAATCACAAACAGAGCTCGCTCTGCATTTCTTTTCCCCATAGAACTCTATGAGAAGGTAGCTCAGCCGATGATTGGCTAAGCTGGACGAGTCCCTCTTCCCCCAACCAATCACAGTACTAGAATATTTCCCATAGACAGTAATAACTTTTAGGGTGCCCTTTTATCACGCCCTTCTTTCTCCACTCAAAATAGATGCACTACATATGATTGGTGGATTCATATCTGCCGCCTGGGCTCAACCAATCAGCTCTTTTCTGCCTTTTTTACTGTATTTTGAACTGTCCCTCCTTTTCATTTGATTGGTCAATAATTCTCCATAGATTATAATGGGTCACTGTCGCTCCTATTCTGATTGGTTGGTTTCTGCCTACCAATGAGAAGAGCTTAAAGAATTTGAATTACTGTATTTCCCGGCAATTCTCTATATCGTAATTCCTGATGTAGCGCCGGTCTCAGCGACAAACGCGTTGTTAGTGATTTGATTTATTTATGTTTATAGAAGGTTTCAGCTCTTTTTCAGATAATATTTTACACCTAATAAAAATTATTTTTTTAATCATACTCCATGCCGCACGGTGCTGAGAGCCGCAATTTCATTGCCCCGATCTGGCCATAGACTGCAATGGGACAAAGTAGCTCGCGCTCTGATTGGCCGAGATAGCCAGGCCCCCGCTAGCTCAACCAATCAGCTCTTTTCTGCATTTTTACTGTATTTTGAACTGTCCCGCCTTTGAATTTGATTGGTCAATATTTCTCCATAAGTTATAATGGGTCGTTGTCACTCCTATTCTGATTGGCCAGGATTACCAAGCCCCCGCTAGCTCAACCAATCAGCTCTTTTCTGCATTTCTACTGTATTTTGAACTGTCCCGCCTTTGCATTTGATTGGTCAATACTTTTCCATAGGTTGTATTGGGTCACTGTCGCTCCTATTCTGATTGGCTGGTTTCTGCCGACCAATGAGAAGCGCTTACAGAATTTGAATTACTGTATTTCCCGGCAATTTCCAAGATCCTAATTCCTGATGTTACACCGTTCTAGATTTTTGGAAAGTGATTTTTTTTTTTATGTTTTTTTTTTTTTTTGGAAGGTTTGAGCTCTTTTTCTGAAAATGTTTTACACCTAATAAAAACGTTTTTTTTTTTTTAAATCATACTCCATGCCTCACGGAGCTGAGAGCCAAGATGGATTTCTTTTGTGATCTTCTATATGTTTCCTCTCATGTTACGTTCTCGTTTCACTTCACCTCCTCCGGCTCATTATTATTATTATTATTATTATTATTATTATTATTATTAATTTAGAGCACCATTAATTCCAGGGCGCTGTACATTTAAGGGGAATTACATACATAACAAATGTTGAACAAATACAATGGTGACAAAAATGACTAGTAACTGAAACAGAGAGGAAAGAGGACCCTACCCGCGAGGGCTTACAATCTACAAGGAAGAAGGGGAGAGACAGAAGGTGTGGGGCAGCCATGTTTGCAGGCCAGTGTAGTGGTGGTGGGGTTAGTGTGGGTTGTAGGCTATCCTGAAGAGATGGGTTTTCAGGTTGCTTTTGAAAACTGGTGAAAGTTGGGGAGAATCTGATGTTTTGGGTTAAGGGTTCCGGGAGTGTGGGTGAAGCACGGGAGAAGTCTTGGAGACGGTTATGTGAGGAGCTGATGAAGGGGGAGCGGGAGGAGAAGGTCCGTGAGGACGCAGATTGGGGGAGGGGAGGTATCGGGAAATTAGGGGCAGAGATGTTGGAAAGGGGGAGGTCGTGGAGAGCCTTGTAGGTCAGGGTTAGTAATTTGAACTGAATTCGTTGGGTGATGGGCAGCCAGTGAAGGGATTGGCAGAGGGGAGAGGAAAGAGGAGTAGCGAGGAAGAGGTGAATCAGACGGCAGCAGAGTTGAGGATGGATTGGAGGGGAGCGAGGGTGCTAACGGGGAGGCCACGAGAAGGATGTTGCAGTAGTCAAGGCGGGAGAGAGGGCGTGGACTAGCGTTTTAGTAGTGTCAGAGTTGGGGAATGGGCGGATACGTGAAATATTTTTCAGGTGGAGGGGGCCCAGGCAGAGGTGAGGGCTTGGATGTGCGGTTTTGAAGGATAAAGAGGAGCCCAAAGGTTTTTTCCCAAGGCAGCGGACTTGTGGAGTGGTGAGAGGGTGTGGCCATTAACAGTGATAGAGAGATCAGGTGGAGGGAGAGAGGGGGACGGTGGAAAGATGATGAGTTCTGTTTTATCTACATTTAGTTTTAAGCGAGGGGGAGGGAAGAAGGGGGAAAAATGGATGTAGGCATTTTGGGATCCGGGAGAAGAGAGTTAATATCAGGACCGGAGATATAAAGCTGGGTTCGTCCGGTACAGGGGGTTTAGTTAAAGCCATGTGAGGCTATGAACTGACCCAGACCAAGAGTGTAGATAAGAAGAGGATGTGGGCCCAGGACAGACCCCTGAGGGACACCAACAGAGAGCGGGTGGGAGGTGGAGGTGCTGCAGGGTGAGGGGACACTGAATGTCCGTTCAAAGAGGTATAAAAGGAATCCAGGAGAGGGCCAGATCCGTGATGCCGAGGGGAGGAGAGGATTTGTAGCAGGAGGGATGGCCGACCGTGTCAAAGCGGGAGGACAGGTCTAGGAGGAGGAGCACAGAGTAGTGGCGTGGGGCTTAGCAGTTACTAGGTCGTTGGTGAACTTGGTTAGGGCATTTTCAGTGGAGTGGTTGGGTCGGAAGCCTGATTGGAGTGGGTCAAGGAGAGATTTTGGAAGACAGGTGGGAGGACAGTTGAAGATAGCGTGCTGTTCCAGGAGTTTGGATCAAAGGAAGCAGCGAGATGGGGCGATAGTTGGACAGTGAGGGGGGGGGTCGAGAGATGGTTTTTTAAAGGATAGGTGTGATAGTCGCATTGTTTAAATGAGGAAGGGAAGATGCCAAGGTTAGTGATAGATTAAAAAGGTGGGGAGGGCTGGGAAAAAAAAACAGTGCTGAGGTCTGGGATGGGGAGGAGGGCAGTGGGTCAAGGTTACAGGTAGTGAGGTTGGATTTGGACACTAGAGAGGAAAGGTTATCGTGACTAACAGTGGGAAAGCAGGTATGGAAGTGTTCACTGGGGACTGTGTCAGGGTGAGGGTGGGGGGTGGCGATGGTAGGGGTATATAGTTGGGTAGTGGGGAATGAGGGGTCAAGCTTTCTATGAAGAGGTTGATCTTATTTAATAAATGAGAGGCAAAGTTGTCTGCTGATCGGAGAGATGGGGGAGGTGGTGCAGGGGGGGCGACGGAGAGAGTTGAATGTGTTGAATAAATGTCTGAGTTGTGAGACAAGGGGGATATGAGATTGGTGAAGTAATCCTGTTTGGGCGGGGGGTGAGTGCAGACTTAAATGTGTGTAGCGATTGTTTGTATGTGGTGAAGTCGTCGGTGGAGTGAGTTTTCTTCCAGCGGCGTTCAGCAATTCTGGGAGCTCGCCTCAGTTATTTAGTGGAGGCTGTGTGCCAGGGTTGTCTGTTGATGTTACGGGTTCTGTTGTGTGTGAGAGGAGCGACTGAGTCAAGGGTGGTGATGATTGGGGTGGTTGTAGAAAAGGGTGGCTGTGTCGGGTTTAAATCAAGTGAGGATATGGTAGAAAGAGGTGCAAGAGAGTCAGAGAGAGTGCGAGGGTTGAGGTTTTGTAAGTTCCTGTGGGGGTGCACTAGATGTGAGACAGGAGGAGCAGGTGGAGTGGAGATGGTGGAGAAGGTAATCAGGTTGTGGTCAGATATGGGGTGAGGGGAGTTTGAGATGTCAGATAGGGGCAGAGGCGGGTGAAGATGAGGTCCAGTGTGTGTCCATCTTTATGAGTGGCTCCAGAGGTCCACTGTGAGAGGCCGAAGGAAGAGGAGAGTGAGAGGAGTTTGTTGGCAGCAGGGAGGTGTGCATCAATTGGGATGTTAAAATCTCCCATGACAATAGTGGGGATGTCATGGAAAGAAAGTGGAGAAGCCAGGAAGAGAAGTGGTCGAGGAAGGCAGTCGCAGGGCCTGGGGGCGGTAGACCACAGCCACTGCAGGTTGGAGGGGTGTAGATGCGGACAGAGTGCACCTCAAAGGAGGGGAGGGTAAGGGAGGGTAGAGGACGAATGGAAACAAAAGAGCAGGTATCAGATAGGAGAAGGCCAACACCTCCTCCATGCTTGTTACCGGGGCGGGGAGTATGGGAAAGTTGGAGACCGCCAAAGGAGACCGCAGCAGGGGAGACTTTGTCAGAGGGGTCAGCCAGGTTTCTGTTAGGCCAAGGAAAAATAATTTGTGAGAGATGAATAGGTCGTGTATGTAGGAGAGTTTGTTACATTTCAGACCGTGGGTTCCAGAGAGCTCCAGGGGAGAGAGAGAGAGTGAGCTGGGATCAAGGAATGTGTTTAAGGTTGAGAGGGGTTTACAGAGTTTGTAGGGGTGGATCTGTTGGTAATGCTAGAGACAATAGTGGGAATGTGCTGTGGAGGCCTGGTGTAGGAGATATGTCCCCAGCGCCAGGAGCAGCAGTGAGAGGGTGAGCAGGTGGAGTAGGATAGACTGTATTTAGCTTGGGTCTGTTTGGTGCGGAGGGGTTGATGTGGGAAAGAGGTTGGTGGCAGCAGTCGATGAGAGGGAAAATGCAGGAAGATATGGAACTCATTGCCCCGCAAAGGGGTGTGGGGATAGGCATTATTAGGAAATGGAGTGAGATAATCAGGAAGAAAAGCATGGTGTGAGATAGATTAGCAAGGCTAATAGCTTAAAAAAAGAAAGGGGGTGTTACCTTGCCATCCTTGTTCAATCCTTTTTAAGTCTGTTTTAAATCTGCCACTTAGAACATGGCACCTTGAAAAATGGGCCCCCCCCCCCCCCCCCTTTATGGACCAGGGCGCGGCGACCCCTTAAGCATGGATTTATAGAGACTGGAGACCAACTTCAACTAGGTCTGCCTGTCGGAGCTGGCGAGCGCTGAAATGCGCCACACTTTGCCGAGCCGCGATCATGCATGCCTCAGAGTATTCGAATGAGCCGCGTCCCGCCCCAGAACGCCCACACCGCGCCCATTACACGCCCCCTCATGTTAGGCGCAGCCGAAAGTGGCGAAGGCTGCGCCTAACATCGCATCCCTGCGTCCGACAGGGGATTCGGATCGGTGAGGCGCCATTTTCGCCAGAAAACAGGCGAAAATCCCGATCATACATGTCGCCCTATGTGCTGAAATACGCCCCACAATTACGTCGTGTGAAAATACCCTTACTGCTATGGCCGCTGATTGGCTGCAGCGGTCATGTTCCTCTACTTACATCACCTTTCAGACTACTTTTGCAAGTGGTATATACTGTAACTTCTGTCTTCTAACTCCCACTGCAGAGTCACTTGTCTATTCAGCTTCATCCTTTTTGATTGTGATTTCTTTGTGTCAGGTCTTACAAGTTGGAGGAAGGGGAGACAGGCTGAAGCTGCATCTTTTATATATATACTGAAGATTCTGAATGCTGCCAGGAGGAATATCACAGAAAGTTCACAGGAAGTCTGTTACATAGGTCAGACTATTTCTATTGTACACATTACAGCATGAACTGAACTGGTGGCTGGATTGAGGTGGGGAGGGGGGCACATGATACAGCTGCCTGTCATAGTTACATAGTTAGATAGTTAGTATGGTTGAAAAAAGACACGAGTCCATCAAGTTCAATCAAGGGTGGGGAAAATGTGGGTGAAGGGAGGGAGAAAAAAAAACACAGAAAAAATGGGACATAAATTACCAAAAAACTACAAAGCTACAATTACTACTCAATGACTGGAAGATATACTGAGTACCAGCAGCAGGCGTCTCTTGCCCATATGCTGCATGGGAAAGATATAGCAAGTGCCGGATATTAATGAGCAAATGCTCTAGATACTAGTTCACACCAGCATGCAAAAAGCCACAGTATAACACACAGGGAGACTGCCAAATGCAACAATACAGATAAAATTGCATACAGATAAGGCGATACAAAGGGTAATGCCATTCATACAGGAACATCATGCTGAGTTAACCCAATAATTTCCATAATATTCAAATGGGCAGGCTGCCCAGCACTTAAAGGGTGTCCTGCACAAAATACTTGTACCCTAAGTTCCCCAGTGTTTTAGGGCAAAAAAAATGATGACATACTGGAAAGATATCAAATATGAGGTATTAGTTGATAAGGTAGCTAAAGTACGCAAGCTCACAAGCCCCAGCAAGGCTCCTCATTTCTTGTGAGTCCCTACACTATTAAAAATAAAACCACAGAAAAAATGGGGCATAAATTACCAAAAAACTGCAAAGCTACAATTACTACTCAATGGCTGGAAGATATACTGAGTCCCAGCAGCAGGCGTCTCTGACCCAAATGCTGCATGGGAAAGATATAGCAGGTGCTGGATATTAATGAGAAAATTGCATATAGATAAGGCGATACAAAGAGTATCGCCCTTTGTACCGCCTTATCTATATGCAATTTCATAGGTATTGTTGCATTTGGCAGTCTCCCTATGTGTTATACTGTGGCTTTTTGCATTAGTATCTAGAGCATTTGCTCATTAATATCCGGCACCTGCTACATCTTTCCCATGCAGCATATGGCCCAGAGACGCCTGCTGCTGGTACTCGGTATATCTTCCAGCCATTGAGTAGTAATTGTAGCTTTGTAGTTTTTTTGAAAGGAGGGAGACAAGGTTTTCAGGCCCAGCCTCCCCACCGGCTAATGCCCTGAAACTCACATGGCAAGAACTAATCCACTCCAGGGGAGACCCCATCTCTGACCCCAGAGCCGCCACCAGCCAGTATCCAGAACTTTACATAGCTACGTACGCATTAATATTCTTTTGTTTCAAGTAGTTATATAAACCTTTCTTGAAACTCGCAACTATTCCTGCTGTGACCAGATACTCAGGCAGGTTATTCCACAAATTTATAGTTCGTACATTGAAGAACACCCTTCTCCTCTGGAGATTGAATCCTTTGTTCTCTAGCCAAAGGGAATTTCCCCTTGTCTTTTGAGGGGGTTTTACGTGAAATAGTTTTTCCCCATACTTTTTGTAGGGACTATTTATACACTTATATAAATTAATCATATCCCCCCGGAGTCGTCTTTTCTCAAGAATAAATAAGTTCAATTCTACTAACCTCTCCTCATAACTAAGATGCTCCATTCCTCTTATAAGTTTGGTTGCTCGTCTTTACACTCTGTCTGGCTCCACTACATCTTTTCTATACTCAGAACTGTACAGCATATTCTACATGAGGTAACACCAATGCTTTATGCAGCGGTAGAATTACATCCTTATCCCACGAGTCCATGCCTCTTTTAATACACACTAATATCTTACTTGCTTTAGAGGCAGCTGATTGACACTGCATGCTGTTCTTTAGTCTACAATCCACTAGAATGCCCAGATCGTTCTCAACAAGCGATTCTCCAAGTTTTTCTCCCCCTAAGACATATGCTGCCTGCAGATTACTCGTACCCAGATGCAGAACCTTAAATTTATCCACATTGAACCTCATTTGTCAAGTGGATGCCCAAACACTCAGTGTGTCCAGGTCTGCTTGCAATTTATGAGCATCTTCCATTGCTTGCACCCTACATACCCTACCATACATAGCTTGGTGTCATCTGCAAAAACAGAAACTGTGCTATTGATCCCCTCCACTATATCATTAATAAATACATTAAATAAAAGAGGACCTTATACCACACCACTCATAACCTCTCAGAGTAGGAGTCACCATCACTCTCTGACTATGATCCGATAGCCAGTTTTTAATCCAATTACACACTGTTATTTCTAACCCAATGGATTCTAATTTACCCAACAAACGCTTATGAGGGACAGTGTCAAACGCCTTTGCAAAATCTTAAAACACAATATCCACAGCCGCCCCACTATTCAAACTTCTACTCACCTCTTCATAAAAACAGATCAGGTTGGTCTGACAACTTCTGTCTTTAGTAAAGCCATACTGGCAATCACTTATAATATTGTATTCGTCCAAATATTCCTGCATATAACCCCTAAAAACCCCCTCGAACATTTTTCACACAACAGTTTTTAAAAGGGGGTTTTGTCTCGCTACAATGTTTGGGGTTTTAATTAAAAATCTTTAAAAAAAAAAGCAGCTTTGCAATATATGTTCATTACAAATGTCCTACTGATTTTGAGTTATCCCTGTTAGTAGTAGTGCATCAGCTCATGAAATCCCTATAGCAGCCTACCTGTCGATCTTTATCTCACTGGCTGTCAGTGCTGATGACTCATCTGTTTCTGAATACAGGTCAGAGCACAGAGCCCCTCCAGCACAGTATGCTTCTGTAGGGAAGGGAGGGGGAGGGCTCTGGCTTCTGTGACTGTGTAGCTGGATTAACCCTGTGTGTGCCTGCTCCCTCGTGCTCTCTACTCAGATTGAGGAGAGCAGAGATGAGGCTGATCTGTAGTCAGTAGATGTGACAGCAATGAGTGTGTTACTATAATCATTTATTTGTCTGTGGAGCTCTGACTATACTAATAGAACAGATCAGGGGGACATGTGAATGGTTCATGCTCTGCTGTATTAGTGACACATCCTGATTATAGTAACACACTTCACAGCTGCCCTGTGTCTGTTCTGACAGGGTTTGTTTGTTGTTGCTTGAGATGGAGATTTGTATGCTAAGCAGGGGGTATAGGAACACTTGCATCCCCCCTGCTCTGCTATTAGCATACATAGCTTCACAGACCTTTCCACACTCATAGATCAGCCCTCTCCTGTCTCCGTGGAGCTGACAGTGCAGCTGATCCAGCAGTTTGGGCAGCAAAACCTAGGCAGGCAACAAAAGGGTTAACTCTGGCAGCAAACCCCCTCGCCCTCCCTCTGCTGTATAGAAGTTATGGAGCAGAGCTTTCTGTGTGCTGAGGGGAGGGGGGAAGAGGGAGGAGAAGAGGCAGACAAGAAGCACACTCCTGAATTCAAAAATCCTTTGCTACCAGAAGCATTGAAGTAGGCTGAAAGCTTGTAATGAGACAACCCCTTTAAGCTCACTGGTCTATAATTACCTGGGCACGACTTGAAGCTTTTTTTGAAGATGGGAATTAGATTTGCCTTGTGCCAGTCTCCTGGCACTATACCAGTTACCCGAGAATCTCTAAATATCATATGCAGAGGCACACCAACAACCGAGCTGAGCTCTTTAAGAACTCTTGGGTGTATGCCATAAGGGCCTGGGGCCTTGTTCACATTCAGCTTATTTAAATTGGCTTGGACCATTTCTACACTGATCCAGTCAATTATAGAAGGTGATGTATTAACAGTACTGGCACCACAAACATCCACACTGGGCCCAACCCCATCAACTGTTTTCTCATCGTTAGTATATACTGAGCTGACAAACCTATTTAGTATCTCAGCCTTCTCCTGGTCCCCAGTGACCAGCTTCCCAATACAGTTTTCTAGGGGTCCTACATGCTCCAACTTTGGCTTCCTTGGCATTTATATGCTTAAATAATTTCTGTGGGTTTGTCTTGCTGTCCTTGGTCATCTGCCTTTCATATTTAATTTTAGCTGCTTTTTATCCCATTTTTACAGATTTTATTAAGCTCTTTGTAATTTTCACAGGCTGATGCTGACCCCTCTGACTTATATTTTTTTAAATGCCCTTTTTTATTATTTATTGCCCTTTTAACAGAAGGTAGAACCCATGTTTGATTTAGTTTTAATCGCCTATACTTGTTACCCATAGGAATACATTTTGCTTCAAATTTCCCCAGAGTATATTTAAAGCTTTTCCATTTGGCTTCTACATCACTATTTGCTAATTTCTGTTCCCAGTCTTTGTCCTGTATTGTGTCCCTCAAAAAGCGGAAATTGGCCCTTAAATGTTTTGCCTTCCTGCTCAGTGTTTCTTTTTTCCAGTTTACACTAAAATTAATTATACTGTGGTCACTGTTACCTAGGTTTCAGAAACAGTGACCACTCCAACAAGTTCTGCTTCATTAGAAATTACCAGGTCCAACAGAGCATCACTTCTAGTGGGATCCTCCACAATCTGCCCCATAAAACTATCTTGTAACAGATTGAGGAACTTCCTTCCCTTTTCAGTTGATGCAGTACCGTTACCCCAGGCAATGTCTGGGTAATTAAAGTCACCCATTATTACCAATGTACCTGCCTGTGCTGCCCGCACCATTTGATTATGCACCTCTTCTTCTATCTCCTCAGTGATGTTCGGAGGTCTAAAGATTACGCCAAAAATATTTTTTTCTGCATTGACCCCTCCTTGTGTTTTCACCCACAATGTTTCCACATCTTCAGCAACTTTGCCCTCTATTTCTTTTTTCACACTTGTCTTCATATCACTCCTTACATACTGACACACTCCTCCTTCCATCCTGTTCACTCTGTCTTTCCTAAATAGATTAAAAAACTTGAAGGTTGACATCTCAATCATGCGAGGAGTCCAGCCATGTTTCAGCAATACCAACTAGATCAATCTGCTCCTCTAGAACTAGCGCCTCAAGCTCCCCCATTTTGGTTGTAAGACTTCTGACATTTGTGAATCGACATTTTAAGTTCCCTTCCAGTTTTACACTTCTGTCGGCGGTATAGGATTATATCTAATACGTTCTTTAGACGGCATGGGGTCATACATTACCCGTTCAGTAGACAGCATGAGATTAAACGTTATCTGTTCAGATGACGGCATGGAATTATACATCACTCCTTCGGTAGATGGCAAGGAATTATACATTACACAGATAGTAGATGGCATAAGATAACATGAAATATTGTGGGCACCTATATCTTCAGTGCTGGTTTGCAACACATAGATCTCCTTATCCACTGTGCTAGTCCACCCCCACAGTCCACTTCTCTAACCTATCTACTCCTTCATTTTCTAGATTGTCCTCTCTTCTCATCCCTAGTTTAAATACTCCCGCACCCCTTCTGGAATTCTCTCCCCTTCCATTCAGGTGCAATTTATCTGTAGAAAACAGATTGTACCCCAATGAAAAATTAGCCCAGTGCTCTAAGAACCCAAACCCTTCTGTCCTACACCAAGACTTCAGCCATGCATTTAACTCCCTGAGCTCCTGCTGTCTTTCCTGTGTAGCGCATGGCACAGGCAGTATTCCATAGAACACAACCTTGGAGGTCCTTCCCTTCAGCTTTGAGCCTACTTCTTTAAAATTATTCTTTAGGATCCCCCACCTACCGTGTATTCTGTTATTGGTTCCAACATGGACCACGAAAAGGTTTAAAGTGCATTTATGCAACTGAGCTGGGATGAAACAAATTACACAACTAAAATACTACTGATGAATTAACATTATGGCCCTCATTTACTATTGCGTTCTAAAACTTAGGCAGCATAAACTCAGATAGGCAGTCTAAAAATGCACCAGATTTATCACAGTGGCTCATGCTGATTGACAAATTGGTGCAGCTTTAGACGTGTCTATCTTTTAGACCATTTTTTTGGCTTATTTTCTATGCTGGATATTTGCCGGATTTTTTGCACAGATTTTAGCAGAGCATGTCACATTTCAGTCACGTCCACTTTCCCACTATGCCATACTCACTTTTTGTAAGCCATGCCTGTCTGTCAAGCAGTGTGCAGAAACCATCTTAAACCCATAATAAATGTTTCTGGGACTTGCTGCAATATGCTCTACCAAAATTGCGCCACACTTTTCGGTTGCAATCACCTTAGTAAATGAGAGCAGTTCTATGTACAAAAACTGAACTTCCAAATATATACAGTTGAAACCAGAAATTTACAAGACACATATGTTTTTCTCACTATCTGACATGAAATCAGAATAAACTTATCTGTTTTATGTCAATTAGGATTGCCAAAATTATTTATATTTGCCAAATGCCAGGATAATGAGAGAGAGAGACTTTTTAAGGCATTTTTATTATTTTCTGCAAAGTCAAAAGTTTACATACATTTCATTAGTATTTGGTAGCGTAGCCCTTTAACTGTGTGACTTGAGTCAAACATTTTGGATATCCTTTCATAAGCTTCTCACAATATTTTGGCCCATTCCTCCTGACTAGTGATGAGTGATTACGTTGACTATCGTCATCGGGTCAACAGTCGATATAGACAATTATCAAGACGATTTCCGATAGTCGATAATAGATTATCGCCGATGACCATTAAAGTCTATGGGAGAGGAAAAACACCTTCATTCTTACACCCAAACAGGGCTGGAGAAGCTGGAATTAACATCCACAACAGTCAAATGGATACGTGCTACATCTTAGGCAACACACTTAGGTTATAAAAGCCACAGAAAGAAAATCACAGACCATTCACTATCCCTGTCTTGTACCACAGCATGACCCTTAAACCTGCATGACCCACAAATTAAAAAGTGCCAGAAGGCAGTATTATTTGAACCATCATTTTACTTGAACTGGACATTGAATATCCCTGTCCTGGAACGCAGCATGAGCCCCAAACCTGCATGACCCCAGATTAAAAAGTGCCGGAAAAAGGAGTCTTTGAACCACCATTTTAGTTGAACTATACATTGACTATACTTGTCCTGGGTCACAGAATGAGCCACAAACCTGCATGACCGCCAGATTTAAAAACTACCGGAAAAAGGAGTCTTTGAACCACCATTTTTGTTTAACTGGACATTGACTATACCTGTCCTGGGCCGCAGCATGAGCCCCAAACCTGCATGACCCCCAGATTAAAAAGTGCCAGAAAAAGGAGTCTTTGAAAAACCATTTTAGTTGAACTGGACATTGAATATACATGTCCTGGGCCGCAGCATGAGCCCAAAACCTGCATGACCCCCACATTTAAAAAGTGCCGGAAAAAGGAGTCTTTCAACCACCAATTTAGTTGAACTGGACATTGACTATACCTTTCCTGTACCGCAGCTTGACCCTCAAACCTGTATGACCCACAGATTAAAAAGTGCCGGAAAAAGGAGTCTTTGAACCTCCATATTCGTTGAACGGAAGCTTGACTATGCCTGTCCTGGCCCGCAGGATGACCACTAAACCTGTCTGACCCACATATAAAAAGTTCAGGTAAAAGGAGTATTTGAACCACCATATTAGTTGAACTGGACATTGACTATACCTGTCCTGGGCCACAGCATGAGCCCCAAACCTGCATGACCCCCAGATTTAAAAAGTGCCGGAAAAAGGAGTCTTTGAACCACAATTTTAGTTGAACTGGACATTGACTATACCTGTCCTGGGCCACAGCATGAGCCCCAAACCTGCATGACCCCAGATTAAAAGGTGCCGGAAAAAGGAGTCTTTGAACCAACATTTTAGTTGAACTGGACATTGACTATCCCTGTCCTGGGCCACAGCATGATCCCCAAACCTGCATTACCCATAGATTAAAAAGTGCCGGAAAAAGGAGTCTTTCAACCACCATTTTAGTTGAACTGGACATAGATTGTCCCTGTCCGGGGCCACAGCATGAGCCCCAAACCTGCATGACCCCAAGATTTAAAAAGTGCCGGAAAAAGAAGTCTTTCAACCACCATTTTAGGGTCACTGGACATAGACTATACCTGTCCTGGGTAACCTACATCTGTTCAAGTCTTCCTGTACCTCCCTTGTACAATTCAGAGGAATATTTGTATCAGCTATTTTGTACATGCAAGTTTTTTAGTAGTTTAATTCTAGAAAACACATTTTTAAAATAGGATGGAATCCCACCACGTCAATTGTGAAGAACAAATGTCTGTTAGAAACCACATTTTTTACAATAGGACCTGTAGTATAGCTGCATTTCATAGCAACATGTCCCCAAAAATTCAAAACATGACCCTTGAGCCACTTTTGCCAATTGTGAAGAAAAAATGTCTGTTAGAAACCACATTTTTTAGAATAGGACCTGTAGTATAGCTGCATTTCTTAGAAAAATGCCCAAAAAATCCAAAACATGACCCTTGAGCCACTCTTGACAATTGTGAAGAACAAATGTCTGTTAGAAACCACATTTTTTTTTTTATAATAGGACCTGTAGTATTGCTGCATTTCAAAGCAGCATGACCCAAAAAATTATAAAAATGACTTCTCAGCCACTGTTAAAAATTGTGAGGTAGAAGTGCCACGTAGAAGCCACATTTCTGCTCCAAAGGACCATGATTATAGCTTTATCTCACAGCAAAATGACCCCAAAACTATTGACAATGCGAAAAATTCTAAAGATAAAGTGAGTAAATGAAATATGGTTTTGTCATGAAACCTTGGTGTCTTTTATAGTCTCCACACCGCAAAACCAGCAAAATGAACTTTTGGGAACTGAGAATAAAAATTGCTGTGAGAAATGATCATTTTAAAAAAAACATTTTTCAAGAGGACCATTTCTGTTTGAAGAGGAAATGTGTACGGATTATAAAACGTGGTTTTTGCACCTGTCAATACACCTGCGGTGACTACAAAATTGCTGTATTCAAATTTAAGTGCAAGGTGGCTCTATGAACAAAGCTGGACTGCGCCAAATTGAAAAACACGTAATTAAATTGTGTACAGATAATAAAAGGCGTTTTTTGCACGCATAAATACACCTGCGGTGACTACAAAATTGCTGTATTCAAATTTAAGTGCAAGGTGGCTCTATAAACAAAGCTGCACTGCGCCAAAGTAAAAAACACGTAATTAAATTGTGTACGGATAATAAAACGTGTTTTTTGCACCTATCAATACACCTGCGGTGACTACAAAATTGCTATATTCAAATTTAAGGGCAAGGTGGCTCTATGAACAAAACTGGACAGCGCCAACGTGAAAAACACGTAATTAAATTGTGTACGGATAATAAAACGTGGATTTTGCACCTAAAAATACACCTGCGGTGACTACAAAATTGCTGTATTCAAATTTACGTGCAAGGTGGCTCTATGAACAAAGCTGGACTGTGCCAAAGTGAAAAACACGTAATTAAATTGTGTACGAATAACAAAACATGGGTTTTGCACCTATAAATACACCTGCAGTGACTACAAAATTGCTGTATTCAAATTTAAGTGCAAGGTGCCTCTATGAACAAAACTGGGCCGCACCAAAGTAAAAAAAAAACACCTATTTGAAATGTATACGGATAATAAAAGTTGAGTTTTGCACCTATCAAATACACCTGCAGTTACTAGAAAAGATCTGTATCCTAATATAAGTACAGGCTGCACAACATACAAGTAATATTTCACCAAAAACTGTCCAAAAACTGTTAATCAAAACCCATTGCAATGCAGGGTCAAATCACAGTCTGGGCTACACAGTATACACTCTCCTTTCAAAAGCCTGCCTGCCAGCCTGTCTGTCTGTGTTCGCTGCCCCCCCCCACCCCCAACGTGGCTGTCCAGCGCTAGATGCTCCTTTAAAATTCTCAGTCTAAGTAACTAAAATCTGCAAATCTCTAATTTACCTAAGTTTTAATGTTCACAGCTAAAAGCATAGCTGTCTGTGTGAACAAATAGAACAGTTTCGCTGAGCTGTTTTGAGAGAGACCGAGCACACGTCCTGCTCTTATGATACACAGAAACACACTGAGGCTGAACAGGAAGGGCTGTTCTATGTAAAACGAGGTCATGTGATTTTTCCAGCCAATCACAACCATACACATCCCAGTCATGACGTTGCACACCCAGCTCACCCTGCTCTATTCTGTAAGCTGATTTGCTGGCCGCCAAAATGACAGGAAGCGCTGAAAATGGCGCGATATTAATAGATTATGCACAGATTTTAACCTAAATTATCGCGTGATCGAAAAAATCCGATCAACATAAAAACCGTGCCGATTTCAACTTTGTCGATAATAATCGATCAACACTACTCCTGACAGAATTGGTGTAACTGAGCCATGTTTGTAGGTTGCCTTGCTCACACCTGCCTTTTCAGCTTTGTCCATACATTTTCAATATGATTGAGATCAGGCCTCAATATGATGCTTCCATTTCTGTGTTTCAGTTAGGATGGTGTTCTTATGCTCCCAAACTTCTTCCTTTCTCCTCTAAATGTAACAATGGTCATTATGGCCAAATTGTTAAATTTTCGTTTAGTCAGACCACAGGACATGTCTCCAAAAATGTGGGTCCTTGTTCCTGTGTGCATTTGCAAACATGAATCTGGCTTTTATATGTTTCTTTTGGAGTAATGGCTTCTTCCTGGCAGAGTGGTCTTTCAGCCCATGTTGATACAGTACTCGTTTCACTTTGGATAATGAAACAATGTTACCAGCTTCTGCCAGCAACTTCACAAGGTCTTTTGCTTTTGTTCTTGGGTTGATATGCACATGTCAGACCAAAGCACGTTCATTTCTGACAAACAGAACCCGTCTCCTTCCTGAGCGATACGATGGCTGGACACTCCCATCTTGTTTGTACTTGTGCATAATTGTTTGTACAGATGAACAAGGCACCTTCAGGCATCTGGAAATTGGACCCAAGGATGATCCAGACTTGTGCAAATCCTAATTTATCTTCCTGATTTCTTGGCTGATTCCTTTAGACTTTCCCATGATGTTACACACAGAAGCAGTGTGTTTCTAGTGTGCATAAAATACATCCACAAGTGTGTCTCTGATTAATTCAGATGATGCCAATAAACCTATCAGAAGCTTCGAAAGACATGACATCATCATATGGGCTGTCCAAATTGTTTAAATTCATAGTAATCCCAGTGTATGTTAACTTTTGACTTTTTAGAAAGTTATAAAATTGCCTTAAAAAACTTTCTCTCTTTCATTATTCAGGCATTTGGTAGGTATAAATAAATCTGGTATCCTAACTGACCTAAAACGGGCAAGGTTTATTCTGAATTCACGTCAGATAGTGAGAAAAACATGTATATTTGTCTTTTTATATAGTGCATGTAATCTTATATACAGTGAAGGAAATAATTATTTGATCCCTTGATAATCGTGTAAGTTTTCCCACTGACAAGAACATGAACAGTCTATAATTTTTCTATAATTTTAAGGGTAGATTACATTGAGAGATAGAATATCCAAAGTAATATCCAGAAAATTACATTGTATAAATTATATGAATTTATTTGCATTTTGCAGTGAGAAATAAGTCTTTGATCATTTGATCCCTCTGGTAAACAAGACTAAATACTTGGTGGCAAAACCCTTGTTGGCAAGCACAGCAGTAAGACGTTTTTGTAGTTGATGATGAGGTTTGCGCACATGTCTGGAGGAATTTTGGTCCACTCCACTTTGCAGATCATCTCCAAATCATTAAGATTTTGAGGTTTTCGCTTGGCAACTCAGAGCTTCAGTTCCCTCCATAAGTTTTCTATGGGATTAAGGTTTGGAGATTGGCTAGGCCACTCCATGACCTCAATGTGCTTCTTTTTGAGCTACTACTTTGTTGCCTTGGCTGTATGTTTTTGGTCATTATCTTGCTGGAAGACCCAGCCATGACCGATTTTTAATGTCTTGGCAAAGGGAAGGCGGTTGTCACTCAGGATTTTACAGCAGATGGCTCCATCCATTCTTCCATTGATGCAGTGAGGTAGTCTTGTGCCCTTAGCAGAAAAACACCCCCAATAATGTTTTTCTTGGTGACAGTGGTTCTAGCGTCCTTGAGATCATTAACAAGTTCCCCCTGTGTAGTTTAAGGCTGATCTCTCACCTTCCTCATGATCAAGGACATTCCACGAGGTGAGATTCTGGGAGCCAGAACTCTTAATGGTAGGGGATTAAATACTTACTTCTCTCTGCAAAATGCAAATAAATTTGTATAATTTATACAATGTGATTTTCTGGATTTTATTTTTTATATTTATTCTCTCAATTGTTAAAATTAACCTTCCTTTAAAATTATAGACTTTTCATGTCTTTGTCAGTGGGCAAACTTATACGATCGGCAGGGGTTCAAATAATTATTTCCTTATACAGCGGAGAAAAAAAGATTTTAGCCAGCCACCAATTGTGCAAGTTCTCCCACTTAAAAAGATGAGAGAGGCCTGTAATTGACATCAAATGTAGATCTCAACTATGAGAGACAAAATGAGAAAACAAATCAAGAAAATCACATTGTCTGATTTGTAAAGAATTATTTTGCAAATTATGGTGGAAAATAAGTATTTTGTCACCTAAAAACAAGCAAGATTTCTGGATCTCACAGACCTGTAACTGCTTCTTTGAGAGGCTCCTCTATCCTCCACTCATTACCTGTAGTAATGGCACCTGTTTGAACTTATCAGTATAAAAGACACCTTTCCACAACTTCAAACAGTCATACTCCAAACTTTACTATGGTGCAGACCAAAGAGCTATCGAAGGACACCAGAAACAAAATTGTAACCCTGCACCAGGCTGGGAAGACTGAATTTGCCATAGGCAAGCAGCTTGGTATGAAGAAATCAACTGTGGGAGCAATAATTAGAAAATGGAAGACATACAAGACCACTGATACTCTCCCTCGATCTGGGGCTCCATGCAAGATCTCACCCAGTGGGGTCAAAATGATCACAAAATCGGTGAGCAAAAATCACAGAACCACATGGGGGTCCCTAGAGAATGACCTGCAGAGAGCTGAGACCAACGTAACAAAGGCTACCATAAGTAACACACTACGCCACCAGGGACTCAGATCCTGCAGTGCCAGATGTGTCCCCCTGCTTAAGCCAGTACATGTCCGGTCACATCTGAAGTTTGCTGGAGAGCATTTGGATGATCCAGAAGAGTATTGTTAGAATGTCATATAGTCAGGTGAAACCAAAGTAGAACTGTTTGGTATAAGCACAACTTGTCGTGTTTGGAGGAGAGAGAATGCTCATTTGCATCCAAAGAACACCATACCTACTGTGAAGCATGAGGGTGGCAACATCATGCTTTGGTGCTGTTTCTCAGCAGACATTGTGCTGACATAAGTGTGTAATCCCCCACCAGCTCTGTACTTACTGTGATGATACTGATAACAGTTAGTCACTGTGTAAACTACACAAATCTGCAGTCATCCTTTTTATGAGAGGTCAGGGCTGGGACGACTTGTAGGTGGCCGACTAGGGCGCAACTTTATTCCAAGCAGGAAGGGGGGACAAGGAGGAATGGAGTGGGCTGAATTTTCCTTTGAGGGCGGTACAATGCCTTATTTGTACTTACTGATATTTCCGCACAATGGAATAAGATTCAAGATAAAAAAGTTAGCAATATCACTAAAATGGAGAGGCAAGCCTTACTAGATTTACAACAGGATGATACTATAGTAGTCAAGAAGGCCGATAAAGGCGGGGCTATTGTTGTACAGAATAAGACCCAATATATACAGGAGGCACTTGCACAATTAAGTGATCATACGGTCTACAGAAAGCTCGACTATGATCCGACCAATGAGTTTAAAGTACTCATAGAACAAGTTTTGACCGAAGCAGTTAGCCATGAGATTATAACAGAGAAGGAAAATATCTGATTACATGTGCACACCCAGGAATCCCGCATACTATACCATGTACCTAAAGTACACAAATCGGTTACCAGCCCACCCGGACGCCCGATAGTATCGGGAATCGGGTCGTTACTGGAACCATTGGCCATATATGTGGATTCGTTTCTGCAGCAATTGGTCAGAAGGGATCCACATACCCTGAGTGATACTGGACAATTTTTGAAGGCGTTAGAAACTATGGTTTTGTACTCTTGATATTAAATCATTGTATATCAGTATCCCCTACACAGAAGGCATTACAGCAGTTAGAGAGTCTCTTAATGAGAACCATACATTATCTTATGCTCAAATCAACTAACTCATTGATCTCCTGGATATTGTGCTTTTAAAGAACTATTTTAAATTTAGAAAGAATGCATACCTCTATGGGGTCTCCTGTAGCTCCGAGTTATGCCAATTTATTTATGACAATGTTTGAAAGAAAACACATTTATACCAGCGAAGAGTAAAGTAAGGTTAAGGCATGGTACATCAATTTGTTGAATTCCACAATTTGTGGAATATCTTAATGGCATCCATCCTTTGATACAGTTTTCTGCCACTATTAGTAGGGACGTCGTCCACTATCTGGACGTTGAAGTCAGATGACAATCCAAAGGAGTATACCTACATTATATAAAAAACCTATTGATAGGAACAATATTTTACATCATAAAAGCCAACATGCACCTCAGACCATATATGGGATCCCTAAAGGACAACTTATACATGCTAGGAGGATTTGTTCCTCCAATCACTATATAGAGAACAAGAAAGTGAATTGATAGGGAAATTTGTGGCAAGAGGCTATAATAAAGAAAGATTAGAGGAAATAGATAAGGAGGTCCAACAAATGGAAAGAGAGTCCTTACTTAAAGGATCTACAAAAAAGAAGCAGTCAGATTGGTTACTATTTGTTAGTACCTACGAAGTACACAGCTCCTTTGTTAAGAAAACTATTGGAAAGTACTGGCATATCTTTTCTGAAGACAGTAAATATGGTAAAATGTTTAAATAAAGACCACACTTTGTCTATAAAAAAGGCCGTACTGTTGGTAATGCGATGACATCATCGGAACTAAAATCAGAGAAAACACAAACACAAATGGTATCTAAACGAATAGGCACCCATCCTTGTCTTAATTGTATTAATTGCAGCTCTATAATTAAAGGCACGTACATCTCCCATACCACACAAGGCTTTAAAATCAGGCTGAAGGGATTCTTTACCTGTAACACTAAATCAGTGGTATATGTCTTAAAGTGTCCCTGTGGGAAGGGATACGTTGGCCAAACAATACGGAATATAAAAACTAGAATCACTGAGCATCATTCTAACATTAGAATTCTGGTTACAAAAGATGGGAAAATTGAAGATCACACCAAAAAGAAGTTTGGAGAGACCACAGTTGCTAAGCACTTTCGGGAACTCAGCCATGGTGTGGCTGAGTTGCGGTGGTGTGTCTTAGAAGAGGTTAAATGCAGGGAAGGGGAGAGCCTGGAGAGGAGGCTGTTACAAAGGGAAGCAGCTTGGATTTTTCGATTGAACACATTTGCGCCCACAGGGTTAAATGAAGAGTTGAATCTCAGGGTATTCTTGTAAATATGTATATAAGTGTTGCTCATAAGGTTTTAATATGTTATTTTTATGTAACAATTGGTGCATGCATCGTTGAGTATAAAAGAAAGTTAGGAGGTGGAGAGCTCGTGCTTGAGAAAGGGGAGGAATCTCCCCGAAACTTCGCACATTCACCTTGGACCCTGCCTGTCTGGACGCTCGCTTGCTCCACTATTTTGGCTCCGAGAATGTGGAGACTTTTGGAGCAGTGCATGCTGTAATCATGGACTTTGGACTTTGACTGGCTATGGTGTTTCTATGATGTACACGCAAGTAGCACATTCTTCATGCACATGAGATGTTATATGTTTTAAAGGAAACTATAATAAAAGATGGTTTTATAATATCTATATACGGATTCCTGTAAAACTTTGCTTTGCTTACAATGACTATGGGAGAGAGGGATAACTCCCATATGCAGGCAATCATAGCAGTCTACAAAAGGACTTTAATTACCACCTGTTGTTTGATACATATTATTTGCCTAGGGCACCAGAATACCTTGTCCCAGTCTTGACAGCAGTTCTCAACCCCCCTGCTCTGAACTGCAGTCCTCTGCTCTCATTACTAAGTTCCAATGGCAGCACTCAAAGATAAACAAACACTTCTCCCTTCCTTGTAATTACTGTAATGTAATTGCTTCTATTCACTTGCAAACTACAGGCTACAAAAAATGAATGCTGCCAGATCGGTCTCTGCTCAGGTCCCATCCACTACAGAGGGTGGAGGGGTGTTTCTGAGCTGAGCCTGGCTTCAAGGCACACCCACTGAGTGATGACAAAACGTTCACTGAGGCCATGTGATGAATCAATGTCTGGTGGTTTACAAGTGATGGGAGAGGGGAAGACAAGCTCTTTACCTGGTTTTACACAGCTGGACAGGTAAATAATTTTTAATTAAAGTATGAATTGCAAAGTTTAATATAATACAGTTGTGAGCCCTATAACAAATAATAATATAGTCACAGAGAAAATGATTTTTAAGCTTTTCTCAACAATTTCTTAGTAAATCTTATTAGTGGTCAGAGCTTTGCTTTGACTTTTTAATTCACTACATACTCAGTAATTCAACGTTTATTCTCACCAGTATTAAATTACTGGGGCTTATGCTACCAGCACCCCCCAATAAGCCATTTGAAGGAGCTTTGGTATGTGCTCAAGCTTGCAAACTTTTCAAGCTGGCTAGTTTTTGCAAATGTCATTCTTTTCATAGAACAGCAGTGGAGAATTTATCACCAAGTTCACCAGCATGAAACTGTTATTTTTAGCAGTGGTACAGAAGGTCCAACACTCATACTGGCTTTGATTAGAGATCTGTAAAAGCATATATGCTTTTTACTACAGTATACACAGAGGGAATGCTAAAAGACTATAGCTATACTCTGAAAGGGTTATTCCAATCTCAGACTTTTTTCGCACTTCTGGGAAGCTATCTTGAGAATGAGGGTTTCCTTACCTATGTGCTTGTCTGTGCCACAGCTGCACAATATATGCTTGCATAATTGTGCGGTGATACTTGAAACTCCCATAGAAGATAACAGAAAGGTGCACGTGTGGCTCTCTCCGTTCTCTTCTGTAAGAGTTCTGAGTACGGTTGAACACACTTGCCCAGCCATATACACGGGATCTACATCAATCACTCATTTATAGCATATCCTGTCATTATGCCATAAATGACTGCGATGGGAATACCCCTTTAAAAAAGGGAATCTAAATATGAAGTAGGACAGGTGTTGTATAGGATTCTGTGTAACTTCAGTCTTTTCTGATTTGCTCAAATAATTACATTTAGGATTTCCACTATTTAAACAGCCTACTTATCAATTTTTAACATGAATCATTTGTCTTTCTATTGATTTAAACTCATTGTTTTGCCTTAAGCAGTATTGTCTGTTTCAACAGAGATTAATCTCAAAGATGAAAATAACAGAGTGAATCAAAATGAATATATAATGTGGATCATTTTTCATTGTCTGTATATAATTTTGTACATGGCAAAGGTTTAAATGGGTTGGCCTACAGTAAAAAGAAAAATGAATGAAGAGTCGCAATAGATCTGAAACGACAAAAAAAAACAGTACTCAATTGTTTAATCTCCTACTAATGCAGAGCAGATCATTGGTCACCTGTGGAGGAACAATAGCGTATATGTGTTAGATCAGAAGAGGATTAAAGAAGTGTTTTAGTCTTTTGATACTTTAGAACATTTGTGGCTATTCTTTTTTAACATGACAACTACTTTAGGCAAGTTCAGTTTGATTCTACTGTACAAAAGTGTTTAGAGTAAGACAAATGACCAGTTTTAATGTTTTTATCATGAAAACATTCTGCCAGTGATCGGATTTCATGCAGCAGAGCCATCTTCTAGCCTTTTCTGTCTGTATATGCATACTCTCTTGTTGCTGTTGTGATAGCTGCTCAGCAAAGGTCTGGTGAGACCTTGAGGCCACATTTGTCTTATTATACAAGACATTGTCAGTAGTGTTGAGCGATTTTTATCGACAAAGTTGAAATCGGCAAGGTCTTTATGGTGATCGAAATTTCCAGATCATGCGATAAAATTTAAAGGTTAAAATCTGTGCATCATCTATTAAGATCGCGCCTTTTTCGGCGCTTCCTGTAATTTTGGCGGCCAGCAAATCAGATTACAGAATAGAGCAGGGTGAGATGTGTGTGCGACGTCATGACTGGGATGTGTATGGTTGCGATTGGCTGGAAAAAATCACATGACCTCGATTTACATAGAAACAGGTTTCCTGTTTCAGCCTCGTTGTCTTCAGCGTCTCTCGGGATAGTGGACCTGTGCTCTGCCTGTGGCCAAACAGTCCTCAGCGAAAAATTAGTATATTTCTGCACAGAGAGAGAAACCTTACTATTTGCTGTCGATCACTTCCAATTTAGTTAGATTAGAGATTTGAAGATTTTTATGTAGTTAGCTTAGAGATTTTAAAGCAGCATATCTACCGCTGTAAATTCACACGGCAGGGTGGGAAGCGTCGCGGGGGGAGGGGGAGGGCCGGTCGGAGGTGCGAACACAGACAAGCTCTATTTCTATAAAGAACACTGGATAAAGTTCACCAAGATTCGTGTAGAACATTGTAGTGGAATATTTTTATTATTAACAGTTTGCTATTGAATATTTCCTGGATATTGGGCAAGCTTGAACTTATATTGGATCTAAACATAATTCTAGTAACTGCCAGGTCGCTTTGTTAGCTGCAAAACTCCACTTTTATTCATCAGTATACATTTCAGCATAGCGTGTTCAATTTTTTACCATTACACCTGTGACCTGTTGATATATCCACTTGCACATAAACTTTTACAAATCCAGCAATCTTGTAGTTCAGCACCCAGGTGTTGTTCTGTTGCCAAAATACCGTGTATCGTACGAAAAATCACAGTTACGTGTTTTTTGACTTTTGCGGCACCCTGCCACTGTTCATTGATCGCCCAGCATCTACGGTAAATCTTAACAACAGCAATTCCTATATTCCACACACAGGGTGAATTGAAAGGTGCTCAAAAAATACGTTTATTATAACAAAACATAATACAGTTACGTCGTGTTTGATTTTTGCACACCCAGCCACTGTTCCATTGACGCAGCATCTACGTTAAAAATTTTAAATCAGCAGTTTCTATATTCACCACAGGTGAATTGAAGGTGCAAAAATACCGTTTTATTATATCAAAACATAACAGTTACGTGTTTTTTGACTTTTCGCACACCCAGCACTGCTTACATCTGACGCAGCATCTACAGTAATTCTTAAAAACAGCAAAAACAAAAATTTTTTCTATATTCACATCATGTGAATTGTAAGGTGCAAAAAATCACCGTTTATTTTATCAAACATAAAATCGTTACGGTTTTTTGACTTTTGCGCACACAGCACTGTTCATTGACGCTTGCATCTACGTAAATCATTAAAACAGCAATTCTATATTCACCAACAGGTGAATTGAAAGGTGCAAAAAATACCGGTTTTTTATAACAAAACATAACAGTTACGTCGTTTTTTTGACTTTTGCAGCACCCAGCCACTGTTCAATTGACCAGCCAGCATCTACGTAAATCTTAAAACAGAAATTCTATATTCAACCACAGGTGATTAAAAAGGTTGCAAAAAATACGGTTTATTATATTCAAAAACATAACAGTTAGTGTTTTTTACTTTTGCAAACCCAGCACTGTTCATTGACGCCAAGCATCTACGTAGATATCTTATAACAGCAATTCAATATTCACCACAGTGTGAATTGAAAGGTGCAAAAAATACCGTGTATTCTATATCAAAACTATACAACAGTTACGTGTTTTTTGCTTTTAGGCACCCAGCACGGTTCATTGATCAGCAGCTCTACGTAATCTTAAAAACAGCAATTCTATATTCACCACAGGTGAATTTGAAAGGTGCAAATACAATACCGTTTATTATATCCAAAAATACAGTCTACGTGTTTTTTGACTTTTGCGCACCAAGCACTGTCTTGACGCAGCATTCATAGGTACAAATCATTTAAAACTGCAAATTCTATATTCACCACACTTGACTTGAAAGGTGCAAAAAAAATACCGTTTATTATCCATCAAAACATATAACAGTTACCGTGTTTTTTTTGAATTCCTTGCCGCACTCTGCACTGGTCATTGAAGCGCAGCAATCTATGTAAATCTTAAACCGCGCAATTCTATATTCACCACAGGTCGAATTGAAAGGTGAAAAAACAATTACCGTTTATTTTATCAAAACATAATGTTGTGGTTTTTTGACTTTGCAACCCAGCCCACTGTTCATTGACGCAGCATCTACGTAAATCTTAAAACAGCAATTCGTATATCACCACAGGTGAATTGAAGAGGTGGCAAAAAAATACCGTTTATACCCTATACCAATAATAACAGATACGTGGTTTTTTGGAACTTCTTTTGGCCCAGTCCAGATTTGTTGATTAGGGACACCTTGCAGTTTAATTGAATCCAGCATTTTGGTTTTGATTAGAGGGATTTGAGAATAGCGGTGATTTGCCCGTTCTTTTAATAAGAGGGGACTTCCAAAACTATTCCATACCTTCTCAAATTTTTACTATTTCTGAACATTGGGAGCGAAATGCAGGTGGTATGCGAGCAAAGAGGGAAGGTAGCACATGGTGGTTGAGGTACGACGAGACAGGTGCTCCTTCCGTTGCTGGCGGGGACATCACGCCATGCCCAGCGGATCGTCAGTTGCCGGAACCTTAAGGCCTGTCATCGCTGGGTCAGGGGCCCTGATGAATTAAGTAACGTAACATCTTCGCCCAATCTGTCTTTCAGTGGTTATGCAACCTGCATCTAGCAGTCTTACCTCCTCGTCCTCGCAGTCACAAGCCACAAATGTCGTCATCAGCATCATCAGGGCAATCCGTCCAACATGAAGGGCCAGCCCAAAATGTCAAACACTCGTGTACCCACCACTGTGGATACATCCATTGTCTGAAGACCCTCCTTTTGTGACAAAATGCAGTTGGGGTCAGAAGGCATGTTAAAAGATCAAGAGGATGATTTAGTCTGCCTCTGACGGCCAGTTATGATGCCAATCAGAGGCAGGTGAAGGAAGCGGTCACAATCGGAAAAATCTCCAGGGCAGTCGTCAACGCCTTGCAGTGCCCCTTGCTTGTAGCCCGCCAGCTTCGCGGCAGCACAGAAAGGTCAGGCACGACCAAGTCACCAGTGTTGTGGATATGTGATGATGACGACATTGCGGATCCATCCCGGTCTTTCCGCAGAAATTTTGCTTGCCGAGCGCTTCATCATGTGGACGAGGAGGAAGGACGATGGGGGTTGTGTCAATAGGGTCCCGCACTCAAAAAGGGACGAGGGCGGTCGTGAAGTCCGATGATATTGATCTCCGCAGCCCCCTCGGTCAGCGCAAACCCCGCTCCTCGCTCTATTCGCCGTCAAAAAGGTACAGGAACCTCTTCAAGCATGGGCCTTCTTTGAGCAAGCTCTGATTCACCCAGCGGATGTGTCATATTGCCGCCTTTGCGTTAAACCGCAATAAGTAGAGGCAAGAACCTTAAGTGGTTAACCACCTCACAAACATGTCTAGTCACATGCAGCGAATGCATGAGAGTTCGAATTGGAGGGAACACCTTGGCCAAAAAAGGACAGATATACCGACGCCGGGCCTCCACTAAAACCACTGCTCACGCCCTTTGTTCCGCCTCCTCCTCCCTCGACACCCACCCAAGGTTCCTTCAGCTGCCCATGATCTCTCAGTGTCTGATCCAGGATCAGCCTCTGCTTCAGCCTCCACCGTCGCCGAGTACCAACAGCACCACCAGAGCACCATCCTACTCCTTCTCCTTCCGCCAGTTTTTGACGACCAGCACGCCTACAGCGGCCATGTCTAGCCAGCCCAGCCTTCTGTCCTTCCAGGTTTGGGTAAGCAGAAGAAAGAAACACTTATAACCCAAACCATTCCCAAAGCCAAAAGCCTGAATGTCCGGCATCTGCCAGGCTTTTGTGCTTGGAAATGTTGCCTTTCCGTACTGGTGGACACAGATGGGTTCCGACACGTCATGGCCCTCGCCTGCCCCCTATACCAGATGCCGAGCTATGGCATTTCTTTGCCAGATAAAGCGTCCCTGCCCTGGCCAGACGTGTCATCTACAAATTTTTTCAAGCGACGTTGTCTGAATCTGTTTTCGGGAAAAGTACCATCTAACCACCGACACATGGACTAGTAAGCACGGCCAAGGCCGCTTTATCTCTGTGGGACAGCTTCACCTGGGGTGAGCTGGGTGGATGTCTTCTGGGGGTGACGGTGGCTCTCAGGTCGGCGCTACGACTCTTCAAAACCGCAGGGATGGTGCCAGGGGCACTTTCCACCCACGGTCCTATGGTGGCATCACGTGCCCAGAGAATACCAGGCGTGTTTGAAATTAATCTGCCCTTTGGGAGACCAGTCCACACACAGGTCAGGAGATGTGGATGGCTCTAAAGCATAACGAGACCGAGGCCTGGCTGGGTGACAAGAACCTTGGCCAGGCAGGTGGTGTGCAGATAATGGGTGAAATCTGACTGGCCGCCCTTAAGATCCGGTAGGCTGGAGCACATCCCTGCCTGGCACTGTCATGAAACCTTGTCGGTCAGAAAATTTTAAAAGAGCTAAACGGGTCTCTGGAACTGCCTGCTGAAAGATCGGGCTCGAGGTCTGACCGGAATGAGTTCGCACTTACGCCGTCTCGCACCCTGCTTCGTGCCCGGCCTGGCTGCGTCCTGCAGCGTCAGCTCAGCCTACCCCGTCAACCGTCTCATTGTTGACCAGTCACGCGCGGCTAACATGCTTCGGGAATTCCACCCTCCCACATGCTCCAGCGATTGTCCGGCAGCAGCGCAATGCCAACATTACGCAGTACGAAGTGACCACCATTCGCCTGAACAAGCAGCGGTACCGATATCCGGCGGGTGTTGAACAGAGAGTGGAGGCAGGTGAAAGAGCTCTGCCCACCATCCTTGCCGTTTTGAAAAGAAGCCACCAAAATGGTCAGTGCGGACAATGCCCTTAGTCAGCATTGAGCCTTGTGGTGATCTTGAGTTCGTGGACGCCACGATCGTTGCGACACTCTGAAACATCAGGTCCCGCCAGCGAGGAGGAGGAGACGGACACAGATGCGGACACGGAGCCTTTCTCTACTCAAATCCACAAGGCCCGACAGTTTCACAATTTCCATCGGTCTTCATAAAGGCAGTGCGATAGGGTCCAGAGATAGTGCTAACGGTGGCGCATTCAGCTCTAGGCGTGCATTTCTAGGACAATGTCAGGGCTGTGTTGAAGCTGTGCGGACGCACAGAGGGGGGGGGGGGCAGCGGAGGAGGAGGAGGAGGAACGGGTATTCTAGACACCGATGTTACCGACGTACCTGCATTGGGAAAAGAGGTTGGCCGCGAATTGAGGCGGAGGGAGGGAAGATGAGGAAGATTCAAGTTTGCTAGTGCCCTCGACCCAGAGGCTTGGGAAAATCAAGGGGGACTCCATCCTATCACATAGAGTGCTTGATGCTCCATTTCCTCCAACATGATCCCTCGCATTAAGGCCATAAAATTGAACTACAGTTACTGGTTGGACCACCCTCCTAGCGATCCCACGGTACAAAACAAAAATCAGCACTTTCCTTCCACCCCACCCCAAAATAGAGAGTCTAAAATGGCTGGAAATGGAGACCTTGCTTATTGATCAACTGGAGACAATCTGTTGCGTACTGCTTCACGTTCCCCAAACTGTCACGGTTGGAACAACATCAGCGACGTCGAAGCCTGTAGAGTGCCAAGTAGGCGTAGCGGTGGCAGCAGCGCAGGAAGGTGGCAGAAAGCTATTGTGTGACCCTCTGGCAATCTTTGTTTACACACCTCACCAAACGCATTTTAGCAATTGCAGTGCCACACATCAACACAGATAATCAGCTTAAGAATCCTTGGTGGCACGACTATCTGCGTCCTCAACTCCGACTGTTTTTGCATGTGTTCCGGGACCAATAGACTTTTGGGTATCCCAAAACTGGACGAATGGCACCTGAGCTGGCTCGTCAGCCATAGACGGTGCTAGTCCTGCCCAGCAGCCAGCGTCTATATCTGAGCGCGACCTTCAGCACAGCTGGGAGGAGTACCATTACAGACAAACGCATCCGGCCTTTCCCACAGATAATGTGGAATCGTTTGGACTTTCATCAAGATAAATCAGGCATGGATCTTCGATGATGTGTGGGGGCCACAATTGCCCGAGGTACCGATTAGTTCGCCAGTCTACTTCACATTCCTTTTCCAACCAGAAAAGGTTCCTCTTGAAAACTTTTTTTTTAAAAATGATCATTTTCCTACTGCAAATTTTTATTCTCTTCTTCCCAAAAGTTCATTTTGCTTGGTTTTTGCTCGTGAGGGAGACTGTAAAAAAAGACAGCAAGGTTTTCATGACAAACACCGGTATTCCATTTTACTCACTTTTCTTATAGGAAGTTTTCTCCCTATTGTCAATGGTTTCTTGAGGTCATGTTGCTGTGAGATTACGAGCAATATAATCATGGTCCTTGGGAACAGAAATGTGACTTAAGTGGCATTTCTCCCTCACAATTTTTAATAGCTGGCTTGAGAAGTCATATTTATAATTTTTTTTGGGGTAATGTACTGTGAGATACAGCAATAATCATGGTCCTTTGTAACTGAAATGTGGCTTCTAAGTGGCATTTCTCTCACATTTTTAAACAGTGGCTGAGAAGTCATTTTTATATTTCTTTGGGTCATGCTGATATGAAATGCAGGCATTACTACAGGTCCTATTATAAAAAAAATGTTGTTTCTAAACAGACATTTGTCCTTCACAATTGACCCAAAGTGGAACTCAAGGGTCATCGCCTTTGAATTTTTCGGGGGCATTGTTGCTGTGACATGCAGCTATTACTACAGGTCCTAATTCTAAATAAATGTTGTTTCTAAACAGACATTCTGTTCTTCCACATTGGACCAAAGTGGCTCAAGGGTCTATGCTTTGAATTTTTGGGGGCATTTTGCTGTGACATGCAGCTATACTACAGCGTCCTATTCTAAAAAATGTGTTTCTAAACAGACATTTGTCTTCACAATGAACCCATGAGTGGCTACAAGGGTCATGCCTTTGAATTTTTAGGCGGGCATTTTGCTGTGACATGCAGCTATACTACAAAGTCCTATTCTAAAAAATTTGTTTTCTAACAGACATTGTTCTTCACAATTTCAAGAGTGGCCTCAAGGGTGATTGGTGCTGTCAGAAAACAGCGAATAGGTAGGACAACTTGTTACAATGGAACATATTGCAAAATGACTTGTTTTTGCAAGATCTTTAACATAGCTATCAATCCTGTATTGGGACAACCCCATTTCAATACAATGAAAAAAGAGAAACAAAAGAGATGGTGGGATTCCATCCTATATAAACAATGGATTCTAGAATTATAAGTACAAAAAATTGATGTACAAACTAGCTGTTTAAAAAAATTCCTCCGGAATTGTACAAGGAGGCTACAGGAAAACTTCGACCACGATGTAGGTTATTCAGGGGACTATGGAGTAATTGGAGCACGGACAGAGAACAAAGTACAGAGACATTTCCTCCAAGCTCACGTTGAAGGTAAAATGAGAACATGAATGCCAAGTAAAAAAAGGGCACTGGGGTGTAACAGGAGCGTTAACCACAAAGTATTCCAAGTGAAAGCTCAATCGGTCACCACTCATTACAGGAAGGGGCAAGCGACTACCCAGGTATGGACACTGTGTACAGAGGACAGGCTGGAGGTCCCTCACACTTCCGCTTGCCGCACTCATGCTTCAGCAAGAACAGTTTTCGTTGCTCGCGTCACATCAGGGGCATTTTAACCCTGCGCGTCCTGTTAATAGATTAAGGACGACAGCATGGGATTTCACCGCAAACACTGTAACTACGGCACTGGTTCATGCTGTTGCACAGAACAGTTATAGTCAATGTCCAGTTCAACTAATATGGTGGTTGAAAGAATCCTTTTTCCGGGCACTTTTAATTGTGGGGGTCCCATGCAGGTTTGGGGGCTCATTGCTGTGGCCCAGGACTGGTATAGTCAATGTCCAGTTCAACTAACAAATGCGTGGTTGAAAAGACTCCTTTTTCCGGCACTTTTTAAATGTGGGGGGTCTATTGAGGTTTGGGCTAAATGCTGTGGCCAGGACAGGTATAGTTCAATGTCCAGTTAACTAAAATGGTGGTTGAAAGACTCCTTTTTCCTGGCACTTTTTAAATGTGGGGGTCATGCAGGTTTTGGGCGCTCTTCTGTGGACCCCCCCCAGGACAGGTATTAGTCAATGTCCATTGAAACTTAAAATGGTGGTTGAAAGACTCCTTTTCCCCGGCACTTTTTACATGTGGGGGTCATGCAGGTTTGGGGCTCATGCTGTGGCCCAGGACGTAGGTATAGTCAATGTTCCAGTTCAAACTAAAATGGTGGTTGTTGAAAGACTCCTTTTCCGGACAACTTTTTAAGACTGTGCGGGTCTCATAGCAGGTTTTGGGGCTCATACTTGTTTGGGCTGGTGGGCCCAGGCAGGGATATTCAATGTCCTGTTCAAGTATATATGGTTCAAAAACATACTGCCTTCTTGGCCCCTTTTTAAATTTGTGGTGATGCAGGTTTAAGGGTCAGGCTGTGGTTTACAAGACAGGGATAGTAAATGGTCTGTGACTTTTTTTCTGTGACTTTTATAACCTAAGCGGTGTTGCCAAGAGTAGCACGTATCCATTTGACAGTTAGTGGATGTTCAATTTCGCTTCTCCAGCCTTTGTTTGGGTTGTAATAATGAAGGGGTGTTGTTGCTCTCCCATAGAATTTAATGCGTCATTCGCGATATATCGATGCTCACTATCGACAAAACCTTATCGATAGCGTCCCCGACTACTCGACTTTTAAATCGATCGATCTCTCGATAGGCCACGCAAAATAGCACTTAATAGTAAGGTATTGTGCACTGAATAAAACAGTAACATCACCGGCAAAATTGTGCAGCCATTGGTTTCGTCTGCATATGGGTGATAAGCCATGTCACCCCAGCCTTAGAGGGAAAGGATCTCTTTTCAGTTTACTCATTACCATAACTTCCTACTTTGCGAGAGTGCAAAGAGAGAAACATCAGGCCAACCATAACCAAACACATGACATCACACCAGAATACACCTTTAACCATGCTCAAACGCATGACATCACACCAGGACAGGCCTCTAACTGTGTCCAAACACATGGCCTCACGCCAGGACAAGCCTCTAACTGTGCCCAAACACATGATCTCACACCAGGACAAACCTCTAACTATACCCAAACACATGACCTCACAAAAGAATAGGCCTCTAACTGTGCCCAAATACATGACCTCACACCAGGACACACTTCTAACCACACACCTAACAGAATCATGCTCTGCTTCCTCCAGCAGACCAGTGCCAACACAACATTAGTGTTACTATGGTCAATAAAGATGAATTTATAGAAAGTAATGTATTCTATACACATAAATCCATACAAATAGCTGTATGAGAATGTTCTGTGGGTGATACCTCTATATAATGGTCACACAGTGACAATACAATACTGCTATACAAGGAGCAAATATTACCTATACTGTTATTTACCAAACCAAGACTAATATTATCAAGGAGACCTCTGTACAAAGATTAAATAAAACCCCCACATCAAGAACAAATATCATAGTAACTGAATAATACCACCAGACTGTTCCTGAATATAAATCATTAAACTACTACCAATATTCCTGCCTTAGAGTTACCCTTTAGTGGTACATACCAGTTTTATGCAGGTACTCTGCAGACATGAAAACAATGCAACTATGTCTAGTGACTCTCCATCTGGTCCAGGCCATCATTACAACTTCTCCTGGCCATGATTCTTTCCTGCAGAATTAACCACACAAATATCTTAGACTCCTCACTTTTACAGCACCCCCGGCCCATTCCAAACTCTGTACAAATTCCCCATGGGATGATAAGTGGAGTGGGGAAAGGAGGCTATGGGGCAATAGGGAGTGGTGAATGGGTTATAGATTATTAGTTTGGGGCCTTATTTTGTATTGGCAGTAGGCTGCATAACACCATAATGGGGGGCATGGCAGAAGAGGGGGCAAAAGAAACAGCTTACCAGCATGATATCCTAAGGGGTGACACAGGACCAAATCCCTAGAGATTGTGGTGTGACTGTGGCCTGTCCTCTGTACTCTCAGGAGATCAGTCACAGCTATAACCTTCAGGGGGTGTAGAGGATAAATTTTAGTACTGATGTCCTTTGTAGTGTTTCTATTTCTTTACAAATTCCTTCATTTTAACTACTTGGGATTTGTTGGACTATGTCTGACCAATGTTGCATCTATTTCTTTTTGCTGTTGTTTCTGAGGGAGTTTTTTTTATATTTTTTCTGGTGTTAGTAATGGAGGTGTGTGACAGATTTTACCTTTGCTGTTAATGAAAAATGGGGGGCTCCCCTGTAGTTTACTTTTATTAAAGAAAAAGGTAAAGTAGTTGTATAAGTGTCTTACACCACTTTATAAATGTATCCCGTTCTACACCAAAAGTAGTCTTAGCCATGCCACTTTTATGACCATTTCATACGATTTTAGTGGGACACACCCCTGCATCTTTGGCATATTCAAGAGTGTTATGTCTGCCGCAGATTGCCCAAAGTTTAGGTGTACCACTATTCATACATTTATAGAATAGGGCTACGCCAGAAACCTGTTGCAGCCCTGTTCATACATAGCACCCAATGTAAGCAGTGGAAGAACCAGCATCAAGTTGCCCAGCAGAGCTGGTAACTGTAATGTGATGATAAGACCATGTGAGATGAGTGACATTCCTAGGTGAAAAACTCTTGTTGATATTTTTAAAACATTGCCATTTGTGTTCGTTTTAATCAATAGCATATATATGGTGATTTTAACTGATCATAAGTATTTTTCCTTGATGATAAATTAACTTAAAGGGTAAACTTCTTTTTATGAAATGTCAAATATAAGAGGGGCATTTATTAAATCCTCAGCCCTTGAATGCAGGATGACTCTGCGGATTCCATCCTAACAAGAGATGGCGAATTTCTCAAAAATTCGATTTGGTGACTTTGCCGAATTTTCCGACAAAATTTGTTTCGGTCTGAATTGCTTCGGGACGAATTGCGTTAAAAAACAGCTATTTCCAGGCTGCACAGAGCCTGTAGGGTGCTCTACAACGTTGTGCCATGCTTAATATGCAGAGGGAGCTTGGTTTGGTCTTCATACAATGTTGTGTTTTAGTATGACACGCATATGACTGCCGCCGCTCTTAGAATCGCTTCACTATAAAATTCCCTGGGCACTTAAGAGGGCAAAACTGACCAAAAAACTGAAGCGGGAATGTAGCCTGATAAAGTCATAGCAGCGATAGCTGGAAAAAAAGAAGCTGAGGTCTCAAGTGGCAACATCAGTAGGCCACAGAGTGGAACAGTGACAGAATGTGGAGGTGACGGCAGCAGCCACAGCAGCATGAGGTCAGAGAGTGGCACAATGACATTCTGGAGGTGGCAAAAACAGGAGTAGGCCACAGAGTGGCACAAAGATAGAGTGTGTAGGTGTCAGCAGGAGCAACAGCATGAGGTCTGAGAGGTGAACAATGACAGTGTGTGGAGGTGACGGAAGGAGCATCACCATGAGGTCAGAGAGTGGCACAATGACAGTGTGTAGGTCACGGCAGCAGCCACGGCAGCATAAGGTCAGACAGTGGCACAATTACATTCTGGAGGTGGCAAAAACAGGAGTAGGCCACAGAGTGGCACAATGACACAGTGTGGAGGTCACGGCAGCAGCCACAGCAGCAGCATGAGGTCAGACAGTGGCACAATGACATTCTGGAGGTGGCAAAAAAACAGGAGTAGGCCACAGAGTGGCACAATGACACAGTGTGGAGGTCACGGCAGGAGCAACAACAGCAGCAGCAGAATGAGGTCATAGAGTGGCACAATGACACAGTGTGGCGGTGGGTGGCAATATCAGTCCCTGGTAAAGATGGTTGGTGGCAGATGGAGAAACTGTCAGCAGATGTGTGGCATCAGACGGGTGGCGGCATCAGAATAGTGGCTGAGGCAGGTAGTTTGAATCCAGACTCATTTCTCAAAGTTTTGATTAGGCGTCATGGCTGATGTAATCTGACGCCTAAGGCATTGGTGTGTGGAAATCCTGGTCGATCCACGCCTGATTCATCTTCACAAAGGTCAGTCGTTCCACATTTCCCGTGGACAAGCGGGTTCTCCTTGGGGTAACGATGGCCCCCGCCGCACTGAACACCCGCTCTGATGCCACACTACTGGCCGGGCAGGACAGCTTCTCCACTGCAAACTCGGCAAGTTGCCACACATTCAGTTTGGCTGCCCAATAGTCCAGCAGACCTTCTAACTGGGGTGGCAGAGTGCATCTGGACCAAGAGATGATGGTAAAGAGAAAAAACTCCCTTCTGCAGAGGTGGTGGAGCCTTGACTGGCTGCAATGGCATGCGTGCCACTGCGCGCTGATGCTGCTGTTGCTGCGGCGGCTGGATGGACCACCACATCTGAGCCACATTTTTCCCAGGCCACCGGATGGTGACGCTGCATGTGTTGCCGCAGGGCGGTGGTGCCAACGTTAGCTCCCTGGCCACGCTTCACTTTCTGCCCACAGTTTCTACATATACCCATATTCGGCCCCCCTCCAGTGTCTTAGCAAAGAACTGCCACACCACTGAGTAGCTGATTTTACCGCCAACGCCCGCACTGAGTGACTACTGCCGCCGCTGCTTCGCTGAACCCCTGTGCCGCTACTTTCTTGGACCAGCGAAGCGGGTTTTCTACCCCGTGGCCGCTTAGCTCCTGACCTCACACTGCTGCTACCCTGCTGACTCATGGACCTACAACCCACTTGCGGCTGCGCCGCTGCCCGACGCGCAAGCTGACGCCCACTTTTCCTGACAATGATGAAGCCCTTGCTTCACCCGGCTCCCAAGTGCGGTCGGCTACATCATCATCGATTTGGTTTTCATCGTCACTGCTGTCCTCATCACCGGTCTTGGTATGCAGAGGCTGACCCCACACAACATGATCTCCCATGCCACTTTCCACATCTATACTTTGCTGCCTACTGCAAGAAGCAGGGAATATTGGCCCCATTTCTTCACTGCCAAGTAGCTGCTGACTGCCCTCCTCAAATTGTTCATCCTCGTTATATAGTGGCGCTGAGCCCAGACCACATAATAGATCTCTGGCTGAGGGAACCGGATGGGACAGAGGCGGGTTGAGGGCAGGTGAGGGCTGCTGATCCGCTCCTGGGATATGCCAACTAAGGGTTGTATCTGACGTTCCCACCAACTCTTGGCTGGGGTTGTCAGATGTCATCTGGGAGGAAGTGGATGACCTAGTCAACCAATCAAGAACCATTGGGTTGCTGAACAACACACGGCCGCTAGATGAAAGCGGCAGTTCTGGCCTCACCGAGTGTCCCCTGCTGCGACGTCCCCTTGCTATGCTGTGACCTGTGCCTGCTCCAGGAATGTTTGTGCCACTGCCACTCGCAGGTGAAGAGCCTGCCACCTCTCTGTCTGACATACTGTTTGTTCTAAAATGTACAGACACTGTTTGATGAAAGATTTCTGTATATGATAAATACACACCCTGTATTTGACTCCAAATAAACCACTAACAAGCTTGGGGAACCCTTGGATTTTTAAATTGCGCTCCACCCAAAAGGCCAGGAAAAAATTTTCTTGTATGTGCCGTTTAAAAAACACTGTGTATTTTTCTGAATTATAAAAGCACAAACAGGCTTTTAAATTTAAACCCTTCGGATATGAATTATGTCACAGGCAAAATTTCTTTTTTGGCGGTTTAAAAAACAATGTTTATTTTAATGAATACAACTGCAGAAAAATAAATTAGTTAAACCCTTTGGGTGTTAAATTGCGCAAAAGAAATGTGCTGCCAACATTACCAGCTTTGCAGCATGTTAAAACGGTTTTGTATTTTACGGAACACAACGCAGAAAAACTTGTAATTAACCTTGGTTATGAATTATGCTTACAGGCAATAATTTCTTTTTGGCGGTGAAAAAGATGTTTCTTTTAGTCCACAACAGCAGAAACAACGCTTAATTAGCCCCTGGATCTAAATTGCGCAAAAATAAAAAGAGCAACCAAAAATTAAATGGTATTTGGATTGTAAAAACGCTGTTTCTTTAACTGAATACAACAGCAACAGGCTTAGATAACCCTTGGATATTCAATGTGCTCAAGAACTGAGCAGATAGCATTAAAATGTATATGCAGCTGTACTGGACGCACACTGGACTTCAGTTCCAATACCCCCAAAATCAGAATTAGAACGTAAGAGAAGTAGTGTTGAGCGATTATTATCGACAAAGTTGAAATCGGCTCGTTTTTTTTTTTGATCGAAA
>JAODAL010026207.1:0-57182 GCA_025379985.1 Phyllomedusa bahiana
TTTGAAACCCTTTTTTTTTAATTGTTGAATCATTTAATTTTCTAGATCCCACATCAGGTGGTTCATAATATTCCTGTTTGTTGAATTATGATCCACAGGTATACTAAAAAATATATCCATTGCTTTGTGTCTTTCTTCAGAAATATCAAAGTTTGACATTCAAAGCCAAACATGATTATAGTAGATTAGTCCTATTAACATAATACCATCAATCTTGAATAAATAACAGCTCGAACCAATGTAACGACAATATGAAAAAAGTATCCGCTCACCAGTAGATGACGATCATTTTCAGGGTTGAATGTATTTTCAATGTTGTATGGAGTCGCAGGTGCATGGATAAAAATAAACACTACTCTGGAACTATGGGTGAATACTCTTCAGATGAAAAAAGAAATAATCCAGTTCCAATAAAATCCTTATTTATTCCTTGCCATTAAAAAAATAAATAGTGATACATACTGTTGAAACCAGAAGTTTACATAGACTATATAAAAAGACACACATGCATGTTTTTCTCACTATCTGACCTGAAATCAGAATAAACCTTACCCGTTTTAGGTCAATTAGAATTATCAAAATTATTTATATTTGCCAAATGCCAGAATAATGAGAGAGAAAATTTGTATTACTTTCTGCAAAGTCAAAAGTTTAAACATACTAGGATTACTATGCCAATTTGGGACAGCCCATATGATGATGTCATGTCTCTGGAAGCTTCTGATAGATTTATTGGCAACATCTGAGTTAATTATAAACACATGTCACAATACTGGTGGATATTGCTGGAATCCAATGGCAGGGACTAGGCCTAAAAGACAGGGAGACGCAGGAGACTTGAATGGGAAGCAGCAGGAATGTAGACAGGGATCCAGGCAAGAAGTCAGGAGGAGAACTGACGAGCGGAAGCAGGTGTCCAGGGGTTTTCAGGGTAAACTACAAGGAGTGGAACAAAGTGGAGAGCAAGGTCCCAGGCGAGAGGACTGCAAGCAGGATCTCAAAAACAATACTAAAGCAATGAGCAACAGGCTGGAGGAGTTTATATAGGAAACAGGAAACAAGATGGCACACAGCTGAGACACGATCCACCATCTTGACTGCGGGCAAACTTAAGGGCAAACACGGTTAGCAAGTTCCAAGGCAAAGCAGGAGATTCCTGACATTACTCTCACATCAACAGCGGCCTCTGGACGATACCTGACTCAGTCTCCCCGTGTGTCTTTGATTACATTTTTTGATCAGTCGGGTAGCATTAATGTTACTCACAGGTTCCCAAGAATTTTCTTCAGATCCATCGCCTTGTGGTTAGCAAGTTCCAAGGCATAGCAGGAGACTCCTGACAACACAACTGTGGATGTATTTTTATGCATACCAGAAACACACTGCTTCTGTGTGTAACATCATGAAAAAGTCTAAAGAAATCAGATATCATGGGAAGATAAATGTGGACTACACAAGTCTGGATCCTTCTTGGGTACAATTTCTAGATACCTGAGGGGGCCTCATTCATCTGTACAAACAATTATATGCAAGTACAAACAAGATGGGAATGTCCAGACATCATACCGCTCAAGAAGGAGACGGGTTCTGTTTCTCAGAGATGAACGTACTTTGGTCTGATATGTGCATATCAACCCAAGAACAAAAGCAAAAGACCTTGTAAAGATGCTGGCGGAAGCTGGTAAGATTGTGTCATTATCCACGGTGAAACGATTACTGTATCAACATGGGCTGAAAGACCACTCTGCCGGGAAGGAACTATTGCTCCAAAAGAAACATATAGAAACCAGATTAATGTTTGCAAATGCCCACAGGAACAAAGACCTTAATTTTTTGAGACTTGTCCTGTGGTCTGACAAAACTAAAATTGAATTGTTTGGCCATAAAGACCATCGTTACATTTGGAGGAAAAAGGGAGAAGCTTGGAAGCCTAAGAACACCATCCCAACTGTAAACAACAGAGGTGGCAGCATCATGTTGTGAACTGGAGACTGGTGCATTTCACAAAATAGATGGCATCACGAGGAAAGAAGATTATTTGGCAATACTGAAGCAACATCTCAAGACACCAGCCAGGAATTTAAAGCTTGGGTGGAAATGGGTCTTCCAAATGGTCAATGACCCGAAGCATACTGCCAAACTGGCTACAAAGTGGCTTAAGGATAACCAGGTCAATGTTTTGGAGGGGCCATCACAAAGCCCTGATCTCAATCCTACCAACTATTGTGAGAAGCTTGTGGAAGGATATCCAAAACATTTGACCCAAGTCATACAGTTAAAGGGCAATGCTACCAAATACTAATGAAAAGTATGTAAACTTTTGACCTTGTAGAAAGTAATAAAAATGCCTTAAAAATTCTCTCTCTCTCATTATTCAGGCATTTGGCAAATATAAATAATTTGGTTAATCCTAATTGACCTAAAATGGGAAGGTTTATTCAGATTTCATGTCAGAAAGTAAGAAAAACATGAATGTGTGTCTTGTTATACAGTATATGTAAACTTCTGGTTTCAACTGTATCGCTTATAAAACTTAGTGCCACTTGTTGCCATTCCCCACATACCATATAAAACCATCCAATCTTTGAATTTGTCTGTACAAAACACACAAGCTAGAGTGACTTAATTTATCAACAGGAAATTAAAAAGTATTGATTCCAAACTGCGTCAACGCAGTAATTCAAGTGCACATTGTCACGGGCGGCCCCGCAGCCCGAAGGTTGGGCTGTGGGCGCACCCGTGTCCCGCCGGTCCCCTCTGCTTCAGGGACGAGTGACAGTCCGCATGAAGGCCCAGGCGGACAAGAAGAGGAGACCGGCCCCAACCTTTGTTCCAGGAGATAAGGTGTGGCTGTCCGCCAAGTAAGTTCGGCTCAAGATACCTAGCTATAAACTAGACCTACGGTTCCTGGGGCCTTTCGAGGTGTTGTAGCAGATCAATCTGGTGGCCTATAAACTCCGGCTCCCTCCTACTATGCGGATCCCGAATTCCTTCCATGTCTCCCTGCTGAAGCCTGTGGTGCTTAATCGTTTCTCTCGAAAAGTCGCCTCCTCTCCTCCTGAAGCTGAGGCCTCCAACGTGTTCTCAGTGAAAGAGATTCTGGCTATGAAGTCCAATGGAGGGAGACGACATTTTCTCATTGACTGGGAAGGATTCAGGAGAGGTCTTGGGAGCTGGAGGATACCATCCTGGACTGCGAACTAGTGAGGAAATTTCTTATTTCCAGGAAGAAGCGGAAGCCCAAGAGGGGGGGGGGGTACTGGCACGGGTCTTGCCGGTCCCCACTGCTCCAGGGACGAGTGACGCTGCGGTCTGCATGTCGGGACGTGGGCGCACTCGCTTCCCCGGGAGCAACTACTCACCCAGCCACGCTCCAGTCCCCGCGCGGCTCTCAGCAGTTCTGCTAGATTTAAAGGGCCAGTGCACCGGTAATTGGTTAATTGCCGGCCGCTGACCTTATATAATGGTACCACCTCCGGCACTTCCTCGCCGGATCTACTGTGCCCCTAGCCTTTAGAGAAAGCATTCTGGAAGTGTGTCCTAGTATCTTCTGTGTTCTGACCCTCTTGCTACGTCCTTTGACCACGAACCCTCGCTGCCTGCCCTGACCTTACAGCCAGTCCCTGACTATGACTTTTCCTTACGATTTGGTACCCCAATCACCATTGGCTGCCACCGCAAGCCTGTTACGTCAGCGGAAGCGACCTGGTAGACTCCCTCTGCAGAAAGTCCATCCCGTTTTGCATCGGGCTCTGGTGAAAGCTGGGTTCTACTTAGATTCCGCTCCCTGGCGTGGCTTATACCATCGCTTGCGGTGGTCCAGCGGATCCACTACCGCTGTCCATTTCCGTAACACACATTTATATAGAGCGAAAATATATAATCAACAGTAAAAATAAGGAACAGTTTCTGTTTTCAAAAAGGATAGCATTAGATCAGGATACCATTAGTTTTCCATTTAGTATCAATTATAATAAATTAACTAATGTTATCTAGAACCTTTTCCTCATATTATGTCAAAATCCTGTTTTGGAGAATATTTTGAGTAAAGGAGTTAGATATATAGCGAAAAGATATAAATCATTGGGAGATATGTTATCCCCTAATTTATTTATTTCTAAACAAAGAAAAGAAACATGGATGACATGTAAACATTTTTACAAATGGCGTGTAATCAGTGCATCATTGTTGTACACATGCTATCCAAACAAACACTTTTACATCAGCAGAGACTAAGAAAAACTTCCAAATTAAGACTTTTATTAATTCCAACACAACACATTTGATATACTGTATATGATCAAATAAACATTGTGTAGTCTATAATATGTCAGATGCACCATTAGAAAATGGAAGACTCAAATTTCAGAACATGTATAAGAAGCAATGTCTGCGAATATTTACAACAAATGTTCTTTTTCTGGTGCCTCCAGATATTTTGCAGAAATACTGAATTTCAGCTATGAGTAAGGATCTGTGATCTGAAACATGTGAACTATGCTGTCAACTATTCCAAGTTTTACATGTGATATGTATTAATTATTTAGGAATGATTATGGATTTCATTGGTGCTGGATTAATTCTCTGCTTTTTTCTTAAGATGATTCACCCACTGCACTGAAGGGTTGGTTTTTATCTGTGCTCCTGCAGCTCCATACAACATTGAAAAATAATTCAAACCCTGAAAAGGATAAGCATCTACTGGTGAGCTGTTCCTTTTTTCCTCCATTTTTCATATGGACGTCCATGCCAGTACACCTATTACAAATACAGAGAGGCAGGGTGATATAGAGTGAAGTCATTCAGGGACGTCTTTCCAGACATTGAAGGTTCATAGTTACATAGTTACATAGTTAGTACGGTTGAAAGAAGACACATGTCCATCGAGTTCAACCAAGGGTGGAGAAAATGTGGGTGAGGGAGAGAGACAAGGACTTTAAGCCAAGCCTCACCACTGGTTAATGCTTTGGAACTCACAAGGCAAGAACCAATCTGCTCCAGTGGAGACCATATCTCTGACCCCAGACTCTCCACCAGCCAGGATCCAGAATTTTACATAGCTACGTACGCATTAATATTCTTTAGATCCAGGTAGCCATCTAAGCCTTTCTTGAAACTCTCTACAGTTCCTGCTGTGACCAGCTCCTCAGGCAGGCTATTCCACAGATTCACAGTTCTTACAGTGAAGAACGCCCTTCTCTTCTGGAGATTGAATCCTTTTTTCTCTAGTCGAAGAGAATGTCCCCTTGTCTTTTGAGGGGGCTTCACTTGAAATAATTTTTCCCCATACTTTTTGTAGGGACCATTTATATATTTATATAAATTAATCATGTCCCCCCGAAGCCATCTTTTCTCAAGACTAATAAGTTCAATTCTACTAACCTCTCCTCATAACGAAGATGCTCCATTCCCCTTATAAGTTTTGTTGCTCGTCTTTGTACTCTCTCTAGCTCCATTACATCTCTTCTATAAACTGGGGCCCAGAACTGAACAGCATATTCTAAGTGAGGACGTACCAATGCTTTGTACAGCAGTAGAATTACATCCTTGTCCCGCGAGCCCATGTCTCTTTTAATACACGTCAATATCTTACTTGCCCTAGAGGCAGCTGATTGACATTGCATGCTGTTCTGTAGTCTATGATCTACAAGAACACCCAGCTCATTCTCAACAAGCGATTCTCCAAGTTTTTCTCCCTCTAGGACATATGATGTCTGTAGATTATTCCTACCCAGATGCAGAACCTTACATTTATCCACATTGAACCCCATTTGCCAAGTGGATGCCCAAGCACTCAGTGTGTCCAGGTCTCCTTGCAATTTATGACCATCTTTCATAGATTGCACTACCCTGCATAGCTTGGTGTCATCTGCAAAAATCGAAACCGTGCTATTGATCCCTTCCACTAATCGTTAATAAATACATTAAATAAGATTAAATTTATGAGTTGTACAAAAAACTTTTTAAAGTTGTCAAGCCTAACATTATATATCTGTTTTAACTTATTTTTCACACAATCTAACTGGAGATGCTCTATTCCTTCATTACTCTTCCATTCCTCTTACCTGGGGCAGTAACTACCTGATATGCTATTATTTGCATTTTGGATTTGTCAGATATCATCCCATGGAAGTTCAGCCATAATTGGTCCTGCATACAAGAGTTCAAAATAACTCATTAGTTTTATAGTCTTTATTATACAATTCTTGTACAGCTATGTATCCTCACTAATTCAGGTGAGTCTGATGTCTATGGAGTCAAATTTAAATATATGCTTCTAGGAATATGGACATAATAATGTATTAATGACAAGTCTCTGTTTGAGAAAGGAGACAATCTAGTTTTTGTGTGTTGATATAAACTTTTAATTGCACATGAAACTCTGCAGGAAATGTACAGATTTCTTAAATATGCTACTTCCTCAAACAGTCTCCATACGTTTTCTAAGTAACTAGTTGTCATTATCGGCATCATTATAAAACTCTGGCAGAAGCATTCTAAGTCAACAATAATTATATTTTTCCATTTTATTCTAAGCACCGTTCAATTCAACAATCCCAAGTGCTTTATTACTTAACTGTGAATCACAGAATCAATGAAGTTCCAAGGTAAAGTTGCTATAAAATGAGCTGAAATCCCAAGATGTCAAGGAAAAGCATAGCTATAAAAGAACAATGCTAGAAAAGCTTTTATAAAGTATAGAAATGCCCATATAGAACACATTACATTAAATACTATTGTAATTGTATAGTAAGCAAAAAGATTCTGTTTTCTTCTGCTGCCTCATTCAAGGTTATCAGGATTTGCTTGTGCTTGGACCCTCCAGCGACATGTAGTCCACTTATATGAAGAACAATACTTAATGAGGAAGCTGTTTTATGACCTGGCCCACATACCATATGACGCATCCTAACCATTTACATTAGGACCTTTCAATGCCAGAAATATTTTACTTACACATATTCTACAGTTCAAGGATTGTGACTAGAGATGGGCGAATTTCTCAAAAATTCGATTCGGTCACTTCGCCGAATTTTCCGACAAAAATAAATTCGGTCCGAATTACTTCGGCACGAATGCGTTAAAAAGCAGTTTTCCAGGTGCCAGACCTGCAGGGGCGTAAAATGTTTGCCATGCTTAAAAATGCAGAGGGTTTGGGTTTTGGGTCTTCAAAAAAATGTTGTTTTTTGTATGACACGCAGATGACTGCCGCCGTCTTAAAAACGATTACTAAAAAAATTCCCCGGGGCACTTAAGAGGGCAAAATGAAAAAAAACCCAAAGCGGGAATGTGCCTGAAAAAATCTCCCCAGCGAAAGCTGGAAAAAAAAAAGCTGGAGCTCGGGTGGCAACTTTAAAGTGCAAGTGGGAGTGACGGCGCAGCAGTATGAGGTCAGGCGGGCAAATGACATTCTGGAGGGGGCAAAACAGTATTAGGCCCAGGGGGCACAATGAAACTTTGGGGGGAGGCAGACAGCGCAGAGGTCAGGCAGGGGCCCAAAATGACTTGGGAGGCCAAAAACAGATTAAGCCCAGAGGGGGGAAAATCACACAGTGTGGGGGTCACGGGGGCAGCAGTTGGGGAATCAGGCAGTGGCACAAGACATTCTGGAGGCGGCGAAAACGTTTTGGGCCCAGGGGGCCCAAAAATCACACAGTGGGGAGGTCACGAAAGAGCCAGAGTTTTAAAGGGGCCAATGACTTTGGAGGCACAAAACAGTATTAGGCCACAGAGGGGCCAATCCACAGGTGGAGGTCCGGCGGCACATATGAGGTCGGGCAGGGGGACAATGCTTTGGAGGGGGCAAAAAACAGTTTTAGGCACAGGTGGACAATCACGTGGGGAGGCAGGGCGGCACAGTAAGATCGGGCAGTGGCACAATGATTTTTGGAGGCGGCAAAACAGTTTTGGGCCACAGAGTGGCACAATGAAACAGTGGGGGCAGACACACAGCATGAGCAGGCGTGGCACAATGACTTTGGAGGCGGCAAAACAGTATTGGGCCCAAGGGGCCAATCACACGGTGGGGGTCCGACGGCAACGTATGAGGCGGGGTGGCCAATGAATTCTGGAATAAAAAAAAACGTATTGGGCCCATAGAGGGGCACAATCCCGTGTGGAGGTCAGGCGGCACAGTATGAGATAGGCAATGGCACATGACATTCGAAGGCGGTAAACGATTGGGCCCAAAGGGTGGGACAAGATACAGTGGGAGGTCAAGACAGCACAAGGCGAGTCGGGAGTGGCACAATGACATTCTGGAGGTGGAAAAACAGTATTAGCCACAGAGGGCCAATCACACAGTTGGGGGTCAACAGCACACATGAGATCGGATGGCACAATGAAATTCAGGAGGGAAAAAAACGGGAGGAACCCGCAGAGTGGCACAATGACAGAGCGGGGGTTTCCGGCGGCGCAGCATGATCAGGGTGGCAAATAACATTTGGGGAGGACATGGAGCACCCACAGCAGCACATGAGGTCAGACAGGGGCAAAAGGGGCCAGTGTGGATGTCACGGCAACAGCAGCAGCAGAGGGTAAGGTGCAAAATGCGAGGTTGAGGGGGTTTGGCAATCCCATCCCTGGAAAGTGGTGGGGGAGGGGGAGAAACTGTCAGCAGGTGGGATCAGGGGGTTGGGGCGGTTCAAAAATAGTGGTGAGGCGGGGTTTTTTAAACCCCAGCGACGCCGAGGCATTGGTGTGGGGAAATCGGGCCGTCCAGCCATTCTCTTGACAAAGGTCATCTTCCACATTTCCGTGGACAAGGGGTTTCCTTGGGGTAACGTCCCCCCGCCGCACTAAACACCGCTCTGAGCCACCTACTGCCGGGAGGAAGTTTCCCCACTGAAAAACTCGGCAAGTTGCGGCCCCACATCCTTTTGGTGCCCATGTCCGCGGTTTTAAAAGAGGTGGCAGATGTGTTAAAAGTAGGCCACAAACCTGTTGGTTCAGGGATGCTCCAGGACGCGTGTGCGGCGACGGGCCCTCCCACTAGGCGGGTGAAGGAATTGTCATCATACCCCGACTTGGGTTTTACTATGTGGAGCGGTACTCCCCTCCCCCCCTTTCCCCCAGCCCGGGGGAAGAATACTGAGCGCTGGGGAAACCCCCCCCGGTCAGACCTGTCAGAGGGGGGACGATCCCGAAAAATGGGGCAGCACCAACTGATTTCGGAGGATTTCTCTTTTTTTTTTGAGTTTGTCTTCCCTCTAAATAGCTGGAAAAAAGGCCCGATTTTGGCCCGGGGTGCGAGGGCCAAATGGGAGGAGAGCCAAAGTCTCCCTTGCCGGTGTGATATTGGCTGTCAAGCCAGGCAAAAAAGCATGCTGGGGCCCATCTTCAAAGGACCCCGAGGGGCTCCCTGCCCCCTTTTCCATGTAACGCCACGGTGTTGGGGGTCATTCCCTCGTTTCTCATTCTTCCCCCTCCTCCAGTTGCTCCTGCTCCCCTCTCTTGTCCCGGGGTAAAAAACCACTCATTTCCCCGACAACCCTTTTTGCTCCCAATGTCCTCCTCCTCCCCTCCTCCATTTTTCGCCCCCCACCGGACTCTGGGCCAGAAGTAGTCCCCACGTCTCCATCCCCTGCCCAGACAGTTTTTTAGCATCTGTTCCAGGACATGAAGCAGGGGAAATGATGTTATTCATCCCGTAGTCGGCGACTGACAAATTACGTGCCTCCTCGAAGGGCCTCAAAAAAGGGAAGGTGTCAGCATGAGCTGCCACTGTGACATAAAAATTTAACCGGGGGAGTATTCTGTCTGCCTGGATCAAAAAAAATATTAAGGGGCCTTTCTCTGTTCATACGTCGGCCCAAAACATGGCAGGCTGGAATTCCAGCGGGTGGAAAAACGCATATCAGAGTGTTTGGGGGGGGCCGTTTGCCGCGCAACTGAGGAGGGTTGTTCCGGGTTTTTGTACAAAAGGGTTTAAAGGAAATGCACATTTCCCGGCCCAAAAAAAAAAAAAAAAAAAAAAAAAAAAATTTTAGAATGTTTGAAGATCGGGGGTGGAAGGGACTTCAGGAACCTTTTCAAACCGATTGAACCCCCGGCCCCATGAGGGCGCATGGACCTCCCCCCCGGTGCAGCGCAGACCCATGTTCCCCCCATTGCCGTCCCATGGTTTCCCGTTTTTGCAGTTGGCCCCGGGGAGAAACCCAAAACCATCGATTTCTTGTGCATGACGCGGAGCATTCCTCCCCTTGTGATTTCATTGCCGAGGAAGCCGGTGTGAACTGCGTGACACCGCTGTCCCTAACATGGGGTATGATGGAGCAGTACTTGTGGGGCTGAGTGGTGGTGGTGGGGAGGAGGAGGAGACGGCATTGGGGCGGGTGCAGCATTTTTTACAACGGGGGGAGAAAGCGGGGGTCTCCTGCCCAAATTTTTTGGTGTGCCGGGGCTGGAGCACATTCACCCAGGGGGGCCGTAAAGGAAATGTACTGCCCTGACCGTTTACACCCAACGTCCGCACTGCGTGCACCTTGGAACAAACCGTAACCAAAAGGACTGCCCCACTTAAATTTTCTACTATTTTGAGTGCGGTTTGCCTTTTTGGAAAAGAAATTCGGTTTGGAACTCCCCATCTCGTGGCACAAGCCATTAGTTTCTGACCGGTGCAGAGTCCACCTTTTGGAAAGGGGGGGGACGCGGGCCCAAAAAATTGGGACAGGAGCACGGTCACTGCGCCCCTTTTGGGGGTTGGACGCATACTGTTGTCTTTCAAAAGCCTCGTAAAAGACTGTGGCACCATGAGTAGCGGGGAGCGGGCACGGGAACGGGAATGATGTCAAAGGAAACAGTCCTTTCTGCAGATGGTGGACCTTGCGGCTGAAAGGCAGCATGCCACTGGGCGCTGCTGCCGCTGCTGTTGCTGGGGCGGCGGGAGGGGACCCCAATCTGGCCCTTTCTCCCCCGGCCCCCGGATGGTGAGCGCATGTGTTGACGAGGGCGTGGTGCCAACGTTACTCCCGGCCAGCTTCACTTTCTGCCCCCGATTTACATATACCAATAAACGGCTCCTCCGGTGTCTTAGCAAAGAAAATGCCACACCGCCGATATCGGATTTTTACCGCCAACCTCCGCACGAGGACACGCTGCCCCTGCCCCCGGCCCCCGGTGACTTTCTTGGCCGCAAAGGGGTTTTTACCCCGGGCCGCTTGGCTCCCGACCCCACCTGCTGTACTGCTGACTCCCGGCCACATGACCCCCTTGCTGGCGCCCGCTCCTGAGCCCAACTGGCCCTTTCTCCTGACGTGAAAGCCCTTGCTCACCCGGGTCCAAGTGCGGTCGGGTACACATCATCTTTTTTTTGTTTCATCATCATGCTGTCCTCACACCGGTCTTTTGTATGCCCCAGGCTGACCTTCAAACATGACCTCCCCTGCCATCTCCACATCTTTAAAATTGCTGCCCACGCAAGAACAGGTGTATTGGCCCAAATTTTTTCCTGCCCAAATAGCTGCTACTCCCCCTTTAAATTTTTCCCCCGTATTATTTTGGCGCTGAGCCCGATAATAGTAGATCTCTGGCTGAGGGAACCGGATGGGACAGAGGCGGGTGAGGGAAGGGGAGGGCCCCTGACCCCCTCCCGGGCCTGCCCCAAAAAAGGTTGTGCTGAGGTTCCACCACTTTGGCTGGGGGGTTGATGTATCTGGGAGGAAGGGATGACCAGTCAACCCTCAAGACCCTTGGGTTGCTGAAAACACACGCCCCCTTGTGAAGCGGCATTGTGGCCTCACCCATGACCCCTGCAGTGACTCCCCCTTTCTGTTCTGCGACCTGGGGGTGTTTCCAGGAATGTTTGTCCATGCCCCGCAGGTGCGAGTCCCCTCTCTGTCTGACATACTCTTTGTTTAAAATGTACAACACGTTTTATGAGATATCGTATATGAAAAACACCCTTTTTTGATCCAAATGAACCCCGTAACAACTTGGGGAAAACCTTTATAAAATTGCGCTCCACAAAGGGCCGGAAATTTTTCTTGTATGTGTCGTTTAAAAACACTGTGTGTTTTATAAATGTAAAACAAACAGGCTTTAAAAACCCCGGAAGAATTAGGCTACAGGAAAAGATAAATTTTGGCGTTGAAAAAAGACGGTTTATTTTTGTCCACATAAGCAAAACAACGCTTAAAATTACCCCTGGATGTAAATTGCGCCCAAAAAAATGACCGCACAAAAATAGAATTTGTCGTTGTTACAATTTGGGGTTTTTTACCCCCAACAAGAGATACAGTTTTAATTAAAACCCTTTTCTTGGAATTAGGTACAGGAAAAAATTTATAATTTTTGGGGTTGAAAAAGACGGTTTTTTTGTAGACCCAGCAAAACAACGTTAATTTAAAACCCTGGTGTAAATTCGCAATAGAATTGAGCCGCAAAAAAAGGGGGCTTTGTAGCGTGTTACAATTGCGTGTTTTACGCCACACAACAAAAATACAGGGGTAATTAACTTTTCTGTGAATTTGGCACATGAAAAATTTATATATTTTGGGGTTGAAAAAAGACGGTTTATTTTTTTCATCAAACCAGCAAAACAACGCGTAATTAAACCCCCGGATGTAAAATTTCGCCAAAGAAAAGAACCCCCAAATAGTAATTTGCGTTGTTTCAATTGCGCGTTTCTACGCCACCAACAAAGATAAAATTTTTTTAACCTTTCTTTTAATTGGTACAGGGAAAAAATTTATATATTTTGGCTTTGAAAAAACGTTTTATTTTTGTCAGCACACCCGCAAAAAAAGCTTTTTTTAAGCCCCGGAGTAAATTGCGCAAAGAATTGGCCCCATAAAAGAGCTTTTTAGGTGTTCAAAGCGTGTTTTCTACGCCCCACAACAAGAGATACGTTTTTTTAACCTTTGTTGTGAATTAGGGGGGACATGAAAAATTTTATATTTTGGGTTTAAAAAAGACGGGTTTTTTTTTGTCAGCACACCGCAAAACAACGCTTAATTAACCCCTGTTGTAAATTGCGCCCAAAAAAAATGAGCCCCCCAAAAAAGAGTTTGTACGTGTTACAAAAAAAGCGTGTTTTCACGCCCCCAACAAGAGATACATTGTAATTAAACCTTTTCTTTTTGAATTAGGGGTACAGGAAAAAAATTTTTATATTTTGGCGTTGAAAAAGCGGTTCTTGGGGTCAGCACACCAGCAAAACAAATTAATTAACCCTGGATGTAAATTGCGCAAAAAGAAATTTACAGCAAAAATGAAGTGGTATTTTTATTGTAAAAAAAGCAGTTTCTTTAAATAAATAAAAAGGAACGGCTTAGATCCCCCTTGGTATTGATCATTGCAGCTGCAGTGGAGAATGGATTTTAGTTTCCAAAACCCCAAAAAAATTAGAAATAGAACTTAAAAGAACATTCTGAGACAATTGGACACCCCACAGAAATGCTATATAAAATCAAATTCTTTAGTAAACTATCAGCCGTGGGAGCACCTTCCCTGAGCACAGTGAGGGGTGTAGCTCCGGGGTGCACCCCGGGTTATATAGTGCGGTGAGTCACGAAACCCCCCGGTTCTGATTGGCTTCACCCCTTTCACTGCTGCGGCTATGCCTTTTTCTCCCGAGTGCTTTGCCCCATGAGCCCATGTGTTCGCAGCCATTTTACAAACAAAAGCACATTCGTTCCCCCGAAGTACCCCAAAGTTCGCTTCGTCCGAACCGAAGTTTCCTGAAACTCAAACTTTTCCCTTCGTTTAAAACGATTCGCCCATCTCTAATTGTGACCAAAAAGATTATTGTCACCTACTATGAAGCTCATCCAGAAAATATGTGTCATTCATGATTGTGTGCATAACAAATAGGCATGAATGAGGGCAAGAATCTTCCAAAGCTTAGTCTAGGAGTCATGATGTGATTTTGGTTTAGTACTTTTCTTTATTATTGTAAGAATATGAATTTAAAGCTTCTTATTATAATTGATAGCATTTTTACTGCAGTTTTTTGGGGGTAACAAAGTCAATATCAATACTTTTCAAGTAGCGACAAGGTAGGCGAAAGGGATGGTGAAAGGGAGGTAATGTTCAATATCCATTTGGGTGCACTAATATTTGGTTACCAACATTATTGACGTTTATTGATTTTTTTTTTCCTTACTTTTATACAGGGTTCCAAAAAGCATTGATTTGAGCATGAACTCAACTATTGGTAACACCTAATTATCCCCATTTTCAAGCTTGGTTCCCACAGAAAAAGATTGACAATTTAGTCCATGTGATTATGATATAATCTCTTTTTCCAAAGGGTGACTACGTTAACCAATGTTTTTTTTTTGTTTGTGAGTAAGTTTTTAAGAAACAACTTTCAAAAAAAGGGTTTTCATGAGGGAAAAAAGTCATTATTCGGCAAGTGATAGGGTCAGATGTACGGGGGGCCGTGGGATTGCCCCAAAAAAAGAACGTGGGTCCTGTATCCCCTATTTTAATGGAGTGGCAATCGAGTATTTTCAGTGCCACTCTAAAGGTTATGTGATCACAGAAGATAACCAAGTACTGCACATACATACTGTCCTGTGAAGGGGTGCTAAGTTCTGAATGTGGGAAAATCCATTAAAGTTCTTGGACCAACAGAGTGTTGCTAGCTACTAATAATAAGGCTGAGGGAATAGGTGGAATTATAGATGAATTGTACAGTCCAAAAACATTATTAAAATCTTATGTCTTTAAAATGTGGATTGAAGAGGATTGTGGGGTTACATAGCCAATTTTTTTTCAAACCCTCATAGAGAAATCTGGTGAGCATAGAGTGGGATGGTGGAAAGACGATGAACTCCATTTTCTCTATATTAAGTTTTAGAAGGTGGAAGAATAAGAAGGAGGATATGGGTGATAGAAATACTGAGTTATTATCTAGATCAGATATATAAATATTTTTGTCATCAGAATAGAGGCTTTACCAAAAGCCATGAGATACTAGGAGTTGACTCAGCCCAAGAGTGTAAATAGAGAACAGTAGAGGATCCAAGACTGATTCCTACAAGACTCTGACAGAGAGACTGACAGAGGAGAAGTGCTGCAAGAGTGAAAGATGCTAAACATTCAATAAGTGGGGTAACAGAAATTCCAGGAAAAGACCAAGTTGGCGATTTTGAGGGATGGGAGAAATTGTAGCAGGAGGGAGTATTTTCCAAAAAGTAGCTGATCATACATTGTGCCAGTTCTGGAACCTCAAGCAATGAGATGTACTTTGCAGAGGGAAAAATTGGTAGCAAGTGTTCAATTACCTACAGCACTATTGTCGGTGGCATGAATTAAAATCAGTGGGTTATTCTTGTAATGTATGGACATGTTAGGTCGTCCAGGGTGAGATATGTTCATTATAGCCGCTTACCACTAATTTATGGAGGTCCATAACCAGGGTCACCCTCCATATACCAATAATTACCTAGGAGGGTATTTAGAGATGGTAATCTGAAAAAAACCTGCCCTTTAATTAATAACTGCCATGAACTTCTCTTGGGATTCATAGTACAAATCAAGTAAAATATCATAGATAACATATGTCAAACAATACCGTATTTCAGTATAAATAAACACTATGACAAAATAATTGTGAAGTGGAAACAGCATGAAATTTCTGGTTGTAAGTATAGATAACCCGCCAGAGTGGACAGTTTTAAATAAAGGGGTAGGTGAGAGAAACAAGCAAATCATTGCCATTGCCATAATAGTCAGCAGTAAGAATATATGCTGAACTGCTACGTCTATGACACTAGTACTACACTTACAAGAGTTATTAGTGGAGGCAGCTGGAGCAAGAGATAATAGATCAAAAGAAATACAATAAAACCACTAAGGACAAAGAGCCTGAGACAATTACTATCATACAAAAATGAGTTATGTTACCTAAGTACGACTTTAGAGATATATTCATAGAAACAATATACAAAAAATCTTCCCCTGGTCAACTGTGCTATGATTCTCAGTCACAAGACATATTCCATTCTACTGAGATGTATGTCTGAGCTTCACGACAAATGGTACTGTGGCAGCTCAGTCCCTGGGATACTATAATTCCCTAGATTACAACCTATAACAACGGGTATACAGATATCGGTCCACATTTAATAAACGTAACAATCATTCTTGCCAATGTCTAAGATTTAGCCGGGCTAATTTAATGGCTTATCAATAGCTGTTTCTACTTTCTGTGTCTCTAGGACGAATTTGGGAAAAAGCTCTTTTGACATCTCTTCCAAGTTAGAAGCATGTAACTAAAGTCCACTATTTGCAATCATCTGTGGATTATCATTTGGTAATTCAAGAAGTATAATGCTGTACCGTGTTAGCCATAGAAAGTAGTAGAATAGTGAAGAAATCAGGCGATACCTTTTGGTAATTCAAGCTAATATCAAATACCATTTTCTTTATAGGCAGTATGGCAATTCTTATCCCTGCTTATCTTGTTGGCTTTTGTTATCAAGAGGGAGTTCTAAACAAAGGCGACATATGTTCTGCTAGTAATATATTAATTAAATAATATAAAAACATTACATACATTTCAGAAGGGAATTTCCTTCCAGATGCACTTTTAAAGATTTTCCTTATTGGACCACATTGGTATTAATAAACACAAGAGGAGAAAGTGGGAACTTCATGATAATCAATAATTGAATAGTAAGAATTCTGCTGTCATTTTTACAGCAGTTGAAAGGGTATCTTCAGTTTATTAATTAGCTTTTAATATGTAGGCAAAGGTAAATCAAGATTATCAAATACATTACTGTGCTGAATTTGCTTTCTTTCAGAGATAGAGCAATTTTATCTCCTGTTTCTGTACACAAGCTTCTCTAGGTTGCTGCCCACCTCTCTCTGCTCTAGCAGCCCTGGCAGGGATGATGGTGTCACTCTCTGCAGCTTCTTATTAGCAGCAAAGGAGTTTGTTTGTGTGTCCTATTGACAAACTTTAACACCTAAGAGCTATGTAGCCTTCTGCCTTGCTATTTAAACCCTTCTATTATTAATTTACCTCTAACAGACTCAGCTAGGAATAGCAAAGGTGATATGCCAATCACTGCTGCAGAACCACCCACAGCCTAACCAAAAAGTGGGAGCCTAAAGCTGGCTGTGTAGGCTCTGTAAATCAGCATGTGATAATACCTTTTGAATGTTAAAATTACAGAGTCCCATACCAGTGCCAGCTACAGTTATCCCATTTACACCAAAAAATCCAAATGCTATAGGATTTTATTGAAAAATTAAAGATCATGGATGTTTTTAACTGATTTGCAAAGTGGATGCTGGATTATCCAGATTCCTGAATTTTATAGTCTCACTGCTATCTATCAAGAAAAAAACAAAAAGGAACAAAAATTCCTCCAATCCAGCTTTCGAGATGCAAAAAACGGCTAGTTAATTTATTAAGAATTCGGTACAAAGGGATTAAAATACAGTTAGCGAGGCAGAGTAACGCGTTTTGGGCTTATTGCATATTGCCCTTGTTACAGCATAACACAAATTAACAAACTGCTCTAATATATACGTATATGGGCGTTGTTTTCAAATGATCGGTTATTAGGTTATTCTGCGATACGTCATTTCTCGGCATATGTAATTACATTATGTTCATAGACTCGTTTAAAAAACCAAAAATCACAAACATGAACTATATAACATGCATGAATTAAACTCTAAATATTATTACAATAGACTACCTTACGATAGATGGAGCCGTTTGGGGACTAGGTTTTTTCAACTCCCAAATCTCTCAAAAAAGTCTTTCTCGCTAATGCGGACCCAAACGCTTCCCTCAATCACCTCCTCTGAGGGTTTTAGCAACCTTTTCTATAACAGGATAACAAGAAACCACAAAGAACAGTAAAGACCGGCCACTGAGTGCTCTTCTAAGAAATGTATTTAACTCCGCGCTAATGGTGTACAGACGCTCGTTTTTTAATCCAGCCTCTATGTTCATATACTTGCTCGCGGTTTTAATTTTTTCTTATTTATGCTTATAAGTATGATATGTTGCATTCAGTTACAATGTATTAAGGGTAAAACACATGGTGGCTATCACAATTGGGCAAAAACCCTTACCTTTATAACTTTATCTGTATCTGGATTTGATCCAAATGTAGTTACTTTCTTTGTATTTACTGACACCTTTGCTCCTATTCCCTCCGCAGGTGGAAGCCTTCTTCGAGAGCCATGTTTTTTTTATTATTAATAGATTTACTAGAAAAGGTACTGTTTTAGATATTTGTTTCCGATTGTTTGATTTCTTTTTGGTACGCATCTCACTACCTCTGTTCTCTTGATTGCTGGACAGAAGAATTTCATCTTGTCTTAGTATATTTAAATTTTTACAATTTTTTTTTTCATTTCCAGTATTAGAACTATAGGAGTAGGAAGGTAATTGGATTTAAGTTTTGCTGCAAATTTTTAGAACACAATTTTTAACATCTTTAGGTTTTAATAATTGTTTGGTTCTCTTTTTTGCTTTTAAATTTTAGCTTTTGTAAATTTGGTTATTTGTGTATCCTCTTGATAATTAATCTTCAGTTAATACTTTCAACTTCTTTTTCATAATTACTTCGTCTTTCCGAACAAAAGCCCTGCTGCTCTTATAAATTCTACCCAGGTTTATGGCATTAACGTATGTATTGAATGATTACTGTCTGCTCTTAAAAGTGTTATTGCTACTAATTGGCTTGTGTATATCTTGTTTTTATTTTCTTATTATCCGCAATCGCCTTCAAAGTTCCAGATCAAAAATGGAATTTTGATTTTTTCGACTGTATGTGAAAAATGCAAATTAAAATAATTGCCATTTAGATAAGTGACAAACTCTGGTGGTATTGGACACCAATTCACTCCCCTGACGATTAACATGTTTCTATACAACGCCATACCAGAGTATATCAGAGTATAGGGATTTTGCACATCAAAGATAAATGGCTTTCCACCATGAGACAATAATTTGCAATCGTTGGCCAAAGAAGTGGGCCCCCGTAGGAGCCCCGGTTAGTTGAATGAAAAAATTCATTATCAAAAGAGCAATAGTTGTTTTGTAAACAGAAAAATCCACACTTTCTATAAATTATAAAAATCTTGCAAATCATTTTCATACGATCTGTACCTTTGAAAATGATGTTGTAAAGCAACACGAACCAGATATTGTGGTAATTTTAGAATAAAGCCTTTCTATGTCTAAACTAAGCCATGTAACAATTGGTTGACCACCTGACCATTCTTTAAAGGACCTCAAGAACAGAGGGAACTATCCTTCAGGTAAGCTAGGTGATGTATTGGACAAAAAATTTTTTTTTCGGGGGGGGGGGTTGGAGATATCTGTCTATCCAAGAGCTCAAGCGCTCTCCTATGCTTACCATTACTTGAAATTTATAGGATGACAAAGGTGGGTAGGGAAAAACGATTCTTTATGGTTTTTTGGATTACAATATATTACTGGGACCTAGATTTTTAACTCTAAAAAACTGACGTTGTTTTTTGTGTAATGGCCTATCTTAGACCCCTCCCCCATGAGTTTGTGTAAATTTTGCTTGGTATTTTTATTGTAGGATCTGATTTTAATTGGCGATATGTTGTTCGACTTTGTAAGATTTTATTTATTTTGTATTCTGGTACAATTCCTCTATCCAAAATTGTTTCTATACATCCCATTTGTCTGATTTTTTAATGACCAGGTTTGGAATTATCCTTCAATTCCTTTAATGCTTTAAATTCCTCAATTGTAAGATTTTTCTTAAAATTCTTTATTCTACCTTCATCTTCATTATGCAATTTAATTAGGTCACGCTCCATAGTAAACTGAACGCATCCATAGCACTGCCCTAGATTTGATGGGGTATAGTAGAACCATAGAATTACTGGTCTGTTGATTCTATTTTCCACTTGGCATCTATTTTATTTGACCAGAAAAAATCTTCCATTTCTTTTTCTAGGCATTCAGTGCCTGGCTGTTTCTATAAACATAAAGATCATTAAATCATTAGCCATATTTGTTGATCAAAATTTTCCATTACTTACTCCTTCACTTACTTTATCCTCAAAAATACTGTTTTTTTTTTTTTATCGAGTCAAAGATCGTACAAATCTATTCACATCTAAAAGAGTATCAAACAGTTCTAAATCTAGTGTTGGAATAAAGTTAAGTCCTTTTTTTATACCTGACCTTGTGCAGCTGTTTTTAAACATAAGGAGAAGGCATACAATATCAAATGATTTTTCTTTTTTTGTACTATTTCTTTTTTTCCAGTCCTTTTTTGATTGGGTTTTGTGTTGTGGTGGTGTATCCCTCGTCCTTCCGTTTTTTGACGTTGACGGCGATCGCATTCCTGCTTCATCCAGATTTTTTCTTGTTTGTGCATTCTTTCAATGCTTGAATTTTCTGATTCCATGTGTTCATTCCTGTCGTATTTAGTTTCAGAAAAAGCTACTTCTCTTTCTATGATTTTTGAAGTTTTTCTATAATTGAAGATTTACTTCAGTATGGATTGGGACGTCTATTATTCAAATGCAAGTATAAACTTTGTTATTATTATAGTCTTCCAAATCTCGTTTTGTTATTTCTTTTTTTCTTATAAGTGTCAATAATCATTTTTATCAATTTCTCAATATTATTTTTAATTTTTTGTCTGCATTACTTCATTAATTTGTTAGATATTTATATTGTGATAATTTCTGTTTTTTTTTGTTTATTTCTATTTGATTTTTTCCTGAATCATTATAATAACTTTATCACTCTTTCAAATTTCTATGGATTTATCTCATTAACCTGCAATGAGCACTTGATAATACTTTGGTTTTAATTTAACATTAAATTAGTTTCCTCCGTTTGTTATTTTATTGTGGTACCTTTGTTAAGACGTAGAAGTGAGTTGTCCTTCGGGTTTTAAGGTTTCTTTCCAAAGATGTGAGTGAATGTGGGCAAAGGGGGAGGGAGGGTTGGGCCTACTTAAGGGGATATTGGCGGATTGATGCGGGGGTAGGTTTGTTGGGAGGTGTAGTTGTTTTTATCACAATTTTTGGTGTGGGGGGTGTTTAAAGGGTATTTTAATCCTCAGTTTCAATGGGTGTTTTATCGTGGAGGCCCGTTGAGCCCAGTTTCACGATCACTTAATCTAAATTTCTTTTTTTTTTCTATCCTTTGTAAGAATTATGGTGTATTGGATATTGCATGCCTAAGTAATTATGCGGTCAGAGTGGTGTGGATTGGTCTGTTTGGAGTGGTTTTTTATTGGGGCATTTAGGTTTTTGGTTAGCACTTGGTCAGAATTGGACTGAGGATGTTCGTGGTGGATGTGTACTTAGTATTTGGCATTTTGGTGGGATCAGGGGTGGGGGGCATGCAGTAGTTAGTGAGGCATCCGACGCCGTCATGTGTGATTAGCTTCAATCACATTTGTTGGTGCGCTGTGGCGCTCCCTTCCGGGGTTCATTCTTGGTGGCTTAGTTGGGATCCGGGGGCTGTGCCTCCCGTCCGCCTTCCCCGACTGCCTCCTCTTCCATGCTTGGTTTTGAAATTGGAACCTCGTCAAGCAGCACTTAGGTCACCCTGGGGGTGGGGGTTTGGTTGGTTGTTCTGGTGGTGGGTTGTTGTTTGGGTTCTGGGGTGGCTTTTTTTTTTTTTAAAGTGGTAGTGGATAATTTTCTTTTTACTTATGCGGTAAAAATGACCGTTTCGCTGTGGAAGTTGAAGTGTGTTAATCGACCGTCCAAGTGATGTGTAGGTCGGAGTGTGTGTGGTGTGCTAGGGTTGTGGGGTGTTTTGCGGGGGTTAATGTAGTGGCTTGAGTGCTTGATGGCACACCCCTACTTTATCGCGCGGGCGGTGGGGGGGTTTGCGTTGCACGCGCTAACTGTTTTTTTGTTGTGGTTGAAGGTGTACCGGTAATCTTGTTTATTCTTGAAGTCGTAATATATTTTGCCAGTTTTTTTGCTGTAGGGTGGTATTGCGGGGTGGGGAGGTTGGTTTGGTGGAGTTGCTGTTGGGGAGGGGGTTGTGGACGAAGGACGGGGGGGGGGGGGGGGGTGAGGGGTGGGCCGTCTGGTGAGTGGGGCCCATTCAATCCAAGCATGGATGATTATGCTGCTCTGGGGCGGCGCCTCTGACTTTCTGAAGTCTCTGAAAACAGAATGTGATGATGACGTGCCTGTCTGAGCTGATGCTATGCTTGAATTGCTGCTAATGCTCCTGAAACTAATGCCTGTTGTGTGTACTTGTTGAAACTGCCTGCTAGTGCTGAAAGGTTTGGATGATGACTAGAATCCTGAAAACAGGGTGAAATAGATGAACTTGTAGGATCAAGAGGAAGGCTGAAGCCCCAAAAAGCCTAAAACTTATGTGTGGTTTGTTGCTATCCTCTCAAGGAAAGCAGAAGTAAAAAAAAAAAAAAAAAAAAAAAAAGCAGGTGAGAATGGAAGAAAATATTGATATCACACTTCTTATTCCTTAGTAAACACATGACTAGTGATGAGCGAATTGGTGGTCAGGATGGGTGGTGGTGTGGTGTGATCTATCGTTTTTAATCGAGTCCGATAATTCGCCAAATTTTCATGACATAGTCGATATAACTGATTTATCGTTCGATGACCCATTAAAGTCCTGATCTATGGGTGAGGAAAACAACACCTTCATTCTTACAACCCAATCAGGGCTGGTGAACATAATTAAAAAGGAGAGGATTGGAAGTGAAGCGGGAATTAACGCATCCCCAACAGTATTGTAAACTGGATACGTATCGAAGCTTAGGCCAAGGGACAATTGAGGCAACAAGAGTCACAGAAAAAAATAAAACTGACAGACTATTCACTATCACTGTCTTGTACCACCAGCTTATCCATGACACCCCTTTATTAAACCTGCTTGTCCCACTAAATAAAAAGTGTCAGGATGGGTCCTGAAGTGAGAGGCTAAGGAGTAGTACCACCAAGTATTATTTCTTGAGTACATCATTGTAGTTGAACTGACATTGACTATCCCTGGTCCTGGAACGCCAGCGAGCATGACTCTCAAACTTGCATTTAGAACAACTGATTGTTATAGTGACGGTTATTTAATGGATTATTTGTTTATTATTTTTATAAAAAATAATAAAAGATATTTTATTTTTATAATAGTTTTTTTTTTTTTGTATTATAATGTATTTATGGTATGTGAGTTCGCTCCACCGGACATAAGGGGGTGGGGTAGTTCATTTTTTGGTGTGTGCACATTGGAGTGGGAGGGAGTTCATCGGTGCTCCGTTGCTCCAAAACAGACGCACGGACTGCAATATAAGGAGTATTTTGTTAATGTTATAGGGATTTAATTTATTAAGTTGGCAGCCTTGCACCACCACTCGACTACAGGCGGTAATAATTTAAGATCATATAGGTTATAACCAATGTGATTTAATACACTGTGCTCTTTACGGCCAAACAGGAGTCGAACTGCAAATTAAAAACTATTTAAAAGTTATAGGGATACGTTATGCCGGGTTTTTGTGGAAACACCAGTGGCAATAGTAACTGAATACACAGGGACAATTTCAACTGGTATCAGGAGGTCTGCTGGGCAAATATGTGGTTAGAAAACATTGGCGTTCTTCTAATTGAAGATCGCTGAATACTCTGAGCTGCAAAATATTTACTTTCAATTGCCTCGCCTCCTCCCTGCCCCCCCCCCCTGCTTCCCACCCTTGCAGGCTGGACTCACCAGTTGAAATATCCTTTAAAGCTGTCTTTCCTATATAATAAGTGAAATTATTTAATCTAACTCTATTCTAAGCTGTGAGGATGGATGGTTTAATTGTATTAGTAGAGACTATCTATCAGAGCTGTTAGAACAGCTATTTGTTGAAACGCAGAGAGGGTCACGTCCTGCGGCTGTGAGAGTGTGATAGACTGAGTATGAGCTCAAACGGAAATGCAAATGATTTTTGAGCCATGAGATTATACACATGCAAAGTGGTGACGTTGTACATCACTTCCTCACGCACCCTTCTATCCTCGGAGCTATTGGCTGGCCGCCAATAATTGACAGGAAACGCTGAAAATGGTGCAATAGTAATAGATTATCTGTCAGATTGTAACCTAAAATATCGTGTGATTGGCAATTTCCGATCATCCTAAAAACCGTGCCGATTTCAACTGTTGTCGATAATATCCCTCATATTTACACATCATAGTGCCAGTGAGGTTCTATGAAGCGGGATTACTCAATAGATGGCTGGTGTCAGCTGGTGACACCCATGTACCATTTCTCACTTCGATTGACATCCCTGCAGCGAGGGATTCAGGGGAAGGGGTGCCTATTGTTAATTGTGCTGGAAGCCTTTTGAAGGTTTCCATCACCACCATGTTCTTGTTTTACCACTACCCCAGGCAGGAAGTAGTGAAACCACCATCTTTGTTCACCCTTCTGCATCATTGTTTATACAATGCACAATGGTGTACTAATGAGTGTGCCCCTTAGTGGTCAGGTACTATAATGGGACTCAATGTACATGTTAAAAAAATTACTTAAAAAAAATTATTGCTTTTAAGCGTTCAAAAATAAATTGGATTTAAAAATCTCCCCCTTTTTTCCATTTTACAAATATAAAAATAAATAGTTCACACATATTTGGTGTCCCCCCCCTCTGTAAAAGTCGATCTTTTAAAATTTAACAAATTTTTCCATACGTGGGCCCATAGAAAAAAATCCAATCCCAGAATTGGGGTGACCAATTTCCTTTCCCCTAAAAATTGGAATAAAGGTGATAAAAAAGTACTCAACCCAAAAGGGGTTTTCAAAAAAAGTGTATTAACCCATAAAAATATACCATCATTTGGGAAAATAATGGAAGTAAAAGCAAATTTTTTTGGGTCACAAAAATAGCGCTGTGTCAAACTTTAAAAAAATAAAAAATTTGGGGTTTTTTTTTACGGTATAAAACCCTACAATTTGGTATTGCCAGAATTTTACACCTCAGAATCAGATAACACTCATTATACGAAAGTAACTTTGTAAAAACAAACCCCCCACAAACATGGTGCAAGTATGTGTTCCTTCACATTTTGCCCCTTTTTTTGCAGTTTTCCAGTCAATTCTCTGGTGAGATCACTCGTGGCCTGCAAAATAAAATCCCACATACTTTATGTCTATGTAGATGGAAAAAAGGTAGGCCTTGGAAGTCAAGGGGGGAAAAAAAAAATTTTTTAGCTTTTAAAAAGACCGCGTCAAGAAGGGGTTAAGAAAAAAGTGAAGACTTTCTTTCCCTACCCACTAAAGGATTGCAGGTTTTTCCCGTTTAGTGTGTGTACAGCGTAAACTATCAATCACTCTATGTGAGCAGGGGGATCAGTACTTTTACTTTCTGCTTTAGGATTTACACAGCTTTTTACTCAAAACTCATACTTTAAATGATATAAATCTGTATATCACATAGCTCAGCTTCTTCCTCTCTATCATGTCCTGCTCTCACAGAGGGTAGTATAAACCACCTGACAGGTTAGCTCAAATTTATTGCCAGTATTTTTGCGGTTTCAGTTTCTTGTTATTGGGAAAAAGAAGGCCCTTTATTTTGCTTGGGCCTATGAGTTCAAACCCTTGGGCCCTTTGCACCGACAATAATGTTATTAATGGCACAAGACACAAATTCCCTAATATAATGTCTGCCACATTTAGCTTATACTTCATGAGATGTAATGGCACCCAAAATGTTTTATATCAGTCTTTGATGCAGTGTAAGCCAGTATGCTCCCCACAAACCACAAAAAGAGTCAACCCCTTTCCATGTCGGACGGGGGGGTTGGGGCCCAAGGGGAATGATCTTAGGGACCCCCCACGTACATAAAAAATATTACCCCTGTCGGACAAATGGCCCTTTTTCCCACTAATCAGTTTCAAAAAAGAACTATATTGTGTAGTTGTAAACCAAATAAACACAAAATCTTCTATCTCACACTCTGTCTTTCTAAAAAAACTAGACACAGGGCTAAGTACCCCATCCATACCCCCACCCACAACAATACCCCCCCCCAAATTTCCCTTGGTCACGCACTCACCACCTTCTAAATAAAACACCACAAGAAGTAAAAGTGTAACTCCTATCATAGGGCAGTTTTTCCCCTTCCCTTTTACAACAGGGACACATGTCCTCCCACAAACTAACCCAATATAACCTAAAACACGCCATTAGAGACCACATAGAGGTCAGACCCAGCTCAGGTGAAAACCACAACACCCCCATGTAGAGACCAAAGAGGTCAGACACTAGCTCAGTAAACACAACCCACCATAAGAGCCACTAGGGTCAGACACCACTCAGGAAAACCTACAACACACCCATAAGAACTACATAATGGTCAGACCTAGCTCAGGTATAACCTACAACACCGCCATATGGGCCCAATAGTGGTCAGACACCAACTCGCTATAAACAAACCCCCCCACATTAGAAACCAATAGAGGTCAGCTCAGTTACAACCTACAACCCCCCATAGAGAGACCACAGTGGGCAGAACCAGCTCAGGTAAAACCCCTACAACACCACCGATAGAGACCACATAGAGGTCAGACACCACTCGGTTAACCCACAATACCTCCAAAGAACCACATGGGGGTCAGACCCACTGGGTCACTCACATTACAGTGAAAACAGCACGATCCTAAAGAAGTAAATAACCCCTGAAATCGGGGGACTCACCAGGATGTCATATTTGATGGGGGTCGTTCTCTTCTCTCATGAGTCGGTCTTTTCCCCTTTTTCTTCTCTTCCGTTTCACCCCGCCATGACGACTTGTCCAGGCCACAACTAATTCCGCGGAAAATTTTCACACAAATACTTAGAATCCTCAATTTTCCACATTTTTTACCAGCCCCAGGTGGGGAGGTAATAGCCCCCAGTTAATAAGCGGCCCCAGTGGGCAAGTTGATAGGCTACAGTTAGGGTTTGGGGGACCCCCTTGGTGGTGTAGGTAGGTGTTTGGGGAGTCCCAGTTAGTACTGTAGGTAGGGGGTTTTCCCCCGTTAGGAAGCTCTAGGTAGTTTGGGCCCCCTTTTTATAGGCCCCAAGCAGTTTGGACCCCCCTTGAGGTGTATCAGGGAGTTAGGGCCCCCTTTTGGGAGTAACAGGGGCATTCGGGGGTTTTCCCTTTGCAGTGTGCAGGTAGTCAGGGCCCCCCCTTTAGCTAGTGTGCAGGAAGTCAGGGGCCCCTTTACTAGTGTAATGATCAGGGGCCCCTTTATTTGAGGTAGTCAGGCCCCCTTTAGATTTAAGTAGTCAAGGGCCCCCCTTTTGACCTCAGGCCCCCTTTTAAAATCAGGGGCCCCTTTAGGGAGCAGGGCCTATTAGGAGCCAGGGGGCCCCATTAGGTAGCCGGGTCCCCATTAGGGGAGCTAGGGCCATTTAGTATCAGGGCCCCCTTTATGCTCTGGCCCCCTTTAGTATCAGGGCCCCCTTTTATACCGGCCCCCTTTTAAACCAGGGGCCCCATTAGGAAATCAGGGGCCCCCTTAGGTAGTCAGGGGCCCCCTGGGTAGCCAGGGACCCAATTAGGTAGTCGGCCCCTTTAGGGATCAAGGCCCCCTTTTGGGATCAGGGCTCCCCTTTTTGGTTGCAGCCCCCCTTTGGAATTCAGGGCCCCCTTTTGGGTCAGGGCCCCCCTTTGTTTCAGGGCCCCTCTTTAGGTAGTCAGGGCCCCCTTTTTGGAGGGCCCGGCCCCCCTTAAGGGAGTCAGGCCCCTTTGGGAGTCTAGTTCCCCTTTTGGTTTTAGGCCCCCTTTAGTAGTCAGGGCCCCCCCTTTTTGTAGTTTTGGGGGGGCCCCTTTGGTGTCAGGGCCCCCTTTTTTGGGGTCGGGCCCCTTTGGGACCGGGGCCCCCCTTTGGGAGTAAGGGTCTCCCCTTAGGGAGTTTGGGCCCCTTTGGGAGCCAGGGCCCCCTTTGGGAGTAAAACCCCCCTTTTTGGAGAAGGGGCCTTAGGACCCTTGGGCCCCCCTTTAGGTAAAGGGGGCCCCCTTTGGGGTTAAAAAAAAACAATACAATATGACAAAAGGTGGACCCATATTAGGAAAATTATTTTTCTTTAAATTCCAAAAACAACATACTTTATCAATAAATAAAGGCCCATCTGTACATAAAAAGGACTACTAGCCCCCTTTTTCTCAAGCAGCGGGTTCGTATATCCTTCCCTTTAAAACCTTTTTTTTTCTTTCTTCCCTTTTTTCCCTCCTTAACCCTTTCCCCCCTAAAAATTTTAAAAAGATTTTTAAAACTCGTTCTTATTAACCATTAGGGCCTTTAGAACTAATGATCTTCCAATAGTTTCTTTTTTTAACACTTGTACTTTTTCTTCGCATTGTCCCTTTAACACCACCCGTATAAACCACCTTAATTTGAACTTGTGTCTCTTTTCAAACGGTTTTAAAATGTTTTTTTAGTTTAGGAAGGAAAGGGTTAAGGGGGAAAAAAGGGGAAGAAAGGGAAAAAAAAAAAAAAAAAGGTATTTAAAAGGGGAAAGGATTACGAACATGCAGCTTGAAAAGAGGGTTTGATCCTTTTAAAACGTTGCATCTTTGCGGCGTTCATCCGGCCGTTGCCAGCTCCCCTTCCACAAAAGCAGTGAAGCGCATAAAGATTTTTTCCCGTTATGCAACCTACTCACTAGTCTTTTTAATGTACAGATGCGATTTTTTTTATTGATTGTATGAAAAGCGTTTTTTTTTAAAAAAGAAGAAAATTTTTCCCAATTACGGTCCCCCCTTTGTCATATTGTATTGTTTGGATATGGGGGAAACCCCCGGGGGGACCAAAAGTGAGACCCAGAACCCATAGGGTTTCTTACAATATATAAAGGCGGTTGTATAAAATCTATTTAGTTAAAAAAAAAAAAAAAAAAAAGAATCACTTACCTTGCTCCCCCTCCCGGCCCCTCCCCGCCGGCAACGGCCCCCCCCTCAAGGTGGCGCGGGGTGTGATGTCACCGGCGCCTACGTACTAGTAGGGGGCCGGGGGCCTGGCAGGCTTAAAGGGTTTTTCCACAATGTAATTTAAGTGGGGTCCTCCAAAAATGTATTTAATCACTTTTCTAAATTAGTGATTCAAAAATTGCAGCCTTGAGGAGAGCTACAGCTGCCTTTCCCGCCTTAGTTACTTAAAACTTTTTAAAATTTAAAACGACCGACAAGCTTGGCCGGGCTTGCGCAGAAACACTTCTTTCTGATGAAAGGAGCTGAAGAAGTTTTAAGGGACCGGGTAGAAATTGTTGTTTTTTGTAACAAAACCCCTAGTTTAGTGTGTTATCTGAGTAGATCCCTGTTTTATCATAATGGAAACATGAAAAATTTAAAGGGGCGGGAAAAGTTTTGGGAGAAAAGCGTTTATAGAGAATCCACAATTGAGTTTATTATTTGAGGTAACGTTTCAACAATCCCTTATCAGGGCTCTGTTTCTGGCTGTGTCTCTCCTCTCTCAGTCAGCAGGGCTTTGTTTACTTTTGCTTATTACAATATTGCAGGTCCTGGAAAAACCCTTTAACCTAGCCCCTTAGGCCTGACGGGTGACAGGGGAGAGGGTGCCTAAGGGGCGCTCGGCCCCCGCTGAACCGCGCACCCCGGGGAGGGGGGACATTAGCCCCCCAACTCCCGGGCCCTGGTTCTGAGGGCTGGGAACGTAGGGCCCGGGAGTTCAGGGACCGGATGCGGCAGACGGGCTCCAGGGAGAGGTGGCGCTGCCTCCGGGGCCCCCAGCAGCTCGGGGCCCACTAGGGGATTCACCGATCCCCCGGCATCCCCGTCCGAGCCTGATATCTTCTATATAGTACCATCCCCATTGGCCTGAAAAGTGTATTAACCTCAAATGTCCTCAAAGTACAGAAGCTGTTGTATTCTTTTCCCCTCTTCCTGAGCTGTTCTTTCCTCATCTTCAGAGTTGGCAGGAGGGGTTCCCTTTGGGAAAAAAGATCTGAGATTTGAAGATACAGTATACTAAAATATTTTAGCTCTGAAGCCTCAAATTCTACGCGATTTTACGAAAGGGGAATCTGTGCCTCCGAAAAACAGCTGATTTTGGTGTTTGGGTTTGGGACAGCATTTACCTTTTGACTAAAATTGGAACAGATATTATCAAGGTGGTGTGTTATTTTTCTACATGGTAATTGATTTGCAGTATGGAGAAAAAAAAATTGCAGTTTCTGTGAATTTTAACCACAAATTTAATCTCTTTTAATGTAGAAGGGTGAAATTTATTATAAAATGAATTGAACGTCTGCTGGCTTTTGTTACAGATTAGCAGTGAAATCTGCAGCCAGATTTGGGGTAGTATTTTTGGTCTCACATGGACATACACTTAAAGGGGTTGTCTCACTACAAGGATTGCTTTTTATGTTAAAGATCTTGCAAAAACAAGTCACTTTGCAATATGTGTCGATTAACAGTGTCCTACCTATTCCTAGATATCCCCTATTGTATGGGCTGCATCAGCTCCTCAGGTCACTATAGCTACAGACCTGTTCGATCTCTCATGATAGGCTGCTAGCACTGGTCGCTATATCGATAGACCTGGTGTCCTCAGCAGCTCGTCATTACAGGCAAGTAGTAGCCAGTAGAAGCCAGTAAATTCAAAAATGAAACTTAGAGAAAAGGACTGAGGCAGTGTCGGACTGGGTGGCCTGGGGCCCACAGGGGAGTTGATCTTGGGGGCCACCCCCTACTGAACATGAAAATATTACTGCCTCCTCGGACATAAATGGCGCCCATTTTACGACAAATACAGTGTGCAAAAAAGAACTGTATGGTTAGTACATAAACCAATACCAGGGAGTCAATATCTGTCTATTCTCACACATCCTGTCTAACATATCAAGAACACAGGCTAATAGCTCCATCCATATATTAAATCCCCCACCATCAGCCAACACACAATATCCCCCTCCACTTTTCCCTTGGTCACGCACCTCACCACCTTCTAAAATATACACCAGCAAGAAAGTACAAGTGTAACTCCTATCACCCTATCACAGGGTCAGGCGTTCCCTCACTTTTACAATCAGGGACTAGTGTACGCTGCCACTATACCTGTGCCGATATAACCTACAACACCGCCATATAGAGACCATATAGAGGTCAGACACCAGCTCAGGTATAACCTATAACACCACCATATAGAGACCACATAGAGGTCAGACACCAGCTCAGGTATAACCTACAACACCGAGCAATATAGAGACCACATAGAGAGGTCAGACATCAGCTCGGGTCACATCACATTACACGTGTATACAGCACTGATCCAATATAGAAGTAAAATTCCCCTGACATCCAGGAGCTCACCGAGAGACGTCATGATCTATGAGTCGTTCTCTTCTCTCATGAGTACCGTTCTTATTCCCTTTTCTTCTGCGTTCCGTTCCACGCTGCCATGGGTGACTTGTCCCGGGCCACAACTCATCCTGACCAGTATTTACACACAAAGATATTCTAGAATCCTCACTTTTCCAGCACCTCTTTTTATCTATTCCCTCCTCTGTACAAATTACCCAGGGGTTTGGGAGAGCGTGTATCAAGCATAACTTAGGAGGGTTTGAGGGTGGGGAGAGGAATAACTTCTGGAGATAATGTTACAACCATGGGGCTGCTTCCCCTCTCATTATATTACCAGGTAGGTAGGCAAATTGGGCAAGGCCTCATGTAACTAGATAGGCCCTATTGTAGGGCAGGCAGACCCCGCTGGATAAAGTTAGTAGGCCAGCCCACTGTTGTGTTGGTGGGTACCTATCCATCGGGTGGTAATAACAGCCCCCAGGTAGATAAGCAGGGCCCCAGTTAGGCAAGTTGATGGCCTACAGTTAGGTTGGTGGACCCATTTAGTATGCTGTGTAGGTAGGTGTTGGTAAATCCCAGTTAGTTAGTGCTGTAGGTAGATGGTTCCCCAGTTAGGTAAGCTGTAGTAAGTAGGGTCCCCCTTTATATAGGCTTCAACAGTTAGGGGACCCCTTTGGTAGTATACAGGCAGTTAGGGCCTCCCTTGAAGTAGTATACAGGCAGTTAGGGCCTCCATTGAAGTAGTATACAGGCAGTTAGGGGCTCCCTTGAAGTAGTATACAGGCAGTTAGGGGCCTCCTTGAGATAGTATACAGGCTGTTAGGGGGCTCCTTTATATAGTATACAGTCAGTTTTGGGCCTCCTTTAGGTAAATATACAGGCAGTGTAGGGGCCTCTGTAGGTAGTATACAGGCAGTGAGGCCTCTTTAGGAAGTATACAGGTTAGTTAGGGCCCCTTTAGCTAATTTTGCAGGAAGTTCAGGCCCCTTTAGCTAGTGTGCAGGAAGTCAGGGCCCCCTTTAGCTAGAGTGCAAGAAGTCAGGGCCCCCATATAGCTAGTGTGCAGGTAGTTAGGGCCCCCATTTAGCTAGTGTGCAGGTAGTTAGGGCCCCCTTTAGCTTGTAGGCAGTCAAAGCCCTCTTTAGTTTGTAGGCAGTCAGAGCCCCCTTTAGTTTGTAGGCAGTCAGGGCCCACTTTTAGTTTTAGGCAGTCAGGGCCCCCTTTAGTTTTAGGCATTCAGGACCCCCTTTAGTTTTAGGAAGGTAGGGCCCCCTTTAGTTTTAGGCATCAGGGCCCTTTAGTTTTAGGCATTTAGGCCCCTTTAGTTTTAGGGGTAGGGTCCCCTTTAGTTTTATGGGTCAAGGGCCCCTTTTTGGGGGTTAGGCCCCAATTCAAGGGTCCCCTTTTTTTGGGGTCAGGGCCCCTTTTAGGGTCAGGGGGCCCTTTTAGGTGGTCAGGGCCCCCTTTTAGGTGGGTTTTTGGGGGTCAGGGCCCCCTTTTAGGTGGTCAGGCCCCCTTTTAGGTGGTCAGGGCCCCCTTTTAGGTGGTCAGGGCCGCCTTTTAGGGGGTCAGGGCCCTTTTAGGGGGTCAGGGCCCTTTTAGGTGGTTTTAGGGCTCCTTTTAGGTGGTCAGGCCCCCCTTTTTTGGTGGTCAGGGGCCCCTTTTAGGTGGTTCAGGGTTCCCTTTTAGGTGGTCAGGGCAACCTTTTAGGTGGTCAGGCCCCCTTTTAGGTGGTCTGGACCGCCTTCTAGGTGGTCAGGGCCCCTTTTAGTGGTCAAGGGGCCCCCCCTTTTTGGTGGCTCAGGGACCCCCTTTTTGGTGGTTTAGGCCCTTTTAGGTGGTCAGGCCCCCCTTTTTTGGTGGTCAAAGGGCCCCTTTTTAGGTGGTCAGGGGGCCTTTTTTTAGGGGTCAGGGCCCTTTTAGGGGTCAGGCCCCTTTTTAGGTTGGTCAGGGCCCCCTTTAGGTGGTAGGGTCCCCTTATTTTTGGTGGTCAGGGCCCCTTTTAGGGGGGTCAGGGCGCCTTTTAGGTGGTCCCGGGCCCCCTTTTAGGTGGTAAGGGCTTTCCCTTTTTAGGTGGTCAGGGCCACCTTTTAGGTGGTCAGGGACCCCTTTTATGTGGTCAGGGCCCCCTTTTAGGTGGTCAGGCACCCCTTTTAGGTGGTCAGGGACCCCTTTTAGGTGGTCAAGCACCCCTTTTAGGTGGTCAGGGCACCTTTTAGGTGGTCAGGGCCGCCTTTTAAGTGGTCAGGGGCCCCCTTTGGTGGTCAGGGCCCCTTTTAGGTGGTCAGGCGCCCCTTTTTGGTGGTCAGGGCCCCCATTTTAGGTTTGGGCAGGGCCCCTTTTAGGGGGTCAGGGCCCTTTTAAAGGGGGTCAGGCCCCCTTTTTTGGTGGTCAGGCCCCCTTTTAGGTGGTCAGGGCCGCCTTTTAGGTGGTCAGGGCCCCACTTTAGGTGGTTAGGGACCCCTTTTAGGTGGTCAGTTGCACCTTTTAGGTGGTCAGGCCCCCATTTTAGGTGGTCAGGCACCCCTTTTAGGTGGTCAGGGACGCCTTTTAGGTGGTCAGGCCCCCTTTTAGGTGGTCAGGCCCCCTTTAGTTTTAGGCGGTCAGGGTTCCCTTTTAGGCAGTCAGGGTTCCCCTTTTAGGAGGTCAGGGCTCCCCTTTTAGGCGGTCAGGGCCCCCTTTTAGGTGGTCAGGGGCCCATTTTAGGTGGTCAGGGCTCCCCTTTTAGGTGGTCAGGGCCGCCTTTTAGGTGGTCAGAGGCCCATTTTAGGTGGTCAGGGCCCCCTTTTAGGTGGTCAAGGCTCCCCTTTTAGGTGGTCAGGTGCCCCTTTTCTGTGGTCAGGGCCGCATTTATGTGGTCAGGGCCCCCCTTTAGGTGGTCAGGGACCCCTTTTAGGTGGTCAGTTGCACCTTTTTGGTGGTCAGGCCCCCATTTTAGGTGGTCAGGCGCCCCTTTTTGGTGGTCAGGGCCGCCTTTTAGGTGGTCAGGGCCCCCTTTTATGCAGTTTAAAAAAAAAAAAAAAAAAAAAACAACAGCAACTTTCCTCACTCCCACTCCTGGCCACTCCCGGACGCTTCTGCTCGCTCCGTGCTGTCGCCGGCTTCTGGTGGCGCCCGGCATAAGCGGCACTGTGATGTGACGTCACAGTGCCGCCTACGTTACCATTAGAGGCCGGCGCCTGCCAGGCTTCAGGCCTAACACCTGAAGCCTACCAGAGAGTACAGCGCGCAGCCCCGGGAGTCAGTCCCCGACTCCCGGGACCTGTCTCTGAGCGCTCAGGACGCAGGTCCTGGGCGTTCAGAGACCGGATGCGGCGACCGGGTCCCACAGGGGCTCAGGGCCCACTGGGGGATTCACCGATCCACTGGCGGCCTACTCCGAGCCTGGACTGAGGTATGAGGAATCGATGTAGTGAGACAACACCTTTAAGGCAAATTTATACGTGAAAGATTTCTTGCAGAAATTTCTGCCATAATCCAATTAATCTGAATTGGGTTTGCAGATATCCTTGGATTTACTGCCAAAACACCCCCATTCAGATGAATGGAACTGATTTTTAGGATAGGAAAACATGAAGTTTCCTTGGTGCAGTCATTGTGTGGTGGTGACACGGCCGAGAACTGGTAGGACATCCTGCGCCAGTAATTTTTAATTAGTTTGATAAGCAGCCACATGGATTTGCAGTTAAACACCCACAAAACTGCGTGACCAATATATATTGAGAATATTGATTCTTAAAGGGTTTGTCCATCTCATAAGAAAGTGAAAGGAGCAGCTCTTGGGCCCCTGGACTTCGGTTCCAGCGCTGCATATCTCCAAACTTCTATGCATATGCCGTCACTTACGAACCATGACATCATCGCAGCAGCTGCTGATTGGCTGCAGTGGTCACTTGCCTCTCATTTACATCATACATGCCAACTTTTGAAAGTAAAAAAGCAGGAGATTTGCATATCCACGTCCATCTTTCATGTAAGCCACGCCCTCTTCAAAAAGCCACACCCTACTCCAGCTAACTGTGTAATGGCTCTGGAAGAAAGCTAAATTAGGGTTTTGGCGTCACCCAGCTTTCTTGGACGTTGGATAGCCTATTCAGCATCCAGAAGAGCTGGGAGATACCGCCAAACAATACCCCAATAGGTAGGTATCTCGGTGGCCTATTTGAACCCTGTAACCAGGTAGTAGCCTCCTGTAGCCAGGTTAATGCCCCCTTCTAGCCAGGTAGCTGTCCCCAATAGCTAGGTAGTGCCCCTTACAGCTAGGTAGTGCCCCTTACAGCCAGGTAGTGCCCCTTACAGCCAGGTAGTGCCTCCAATAGCCAGGTAGTGCCTCCAATAGCAAGGTAGTGCCCCCAATAGCCACTTAGATGCTCCTTACAGCCAGGTAGTTACCCCAATAGCTAGGCAGATGCCCCCTTTATCCAGGTAGATGTCCCCATGAGCCATGCAGATGCCCCCATGAGCCAGGCAGATGCCCACTTTATCCAGGTAGATGCCCCCTTTATCCAGGCAGATGCCCCCGTTATCCAGGCAGATGCCACCTTTATCCAGGCAGATGCCCCCATGAGCCAGGCAGATGCCCCCTTTATCCAGTTAGATGCCCCCCTGAGCCAGGCAGATGCCCCCGTTATCCCGGCAGATGCCCCATGAGCCAGTCAGATGCCCCCTTTATCCAGGCAGATGCCCCCATGAGCCAAGGTAGATGCCACACTTTATCCAGGTAGATGCCCCCAATGAGCCAGGCAGATGGCATTCAGTGCGCAGATGCCCCCTTTATCCAGGTAGATGCCCCCATGAGCCAGGCAGATGCCCCCCTGCCAGGCAGATGCCCCAACATGCCAGCAGATGCCTCATGAGCCAGGCAGATGCCCCATGAGCCAAGGCAGGAGTAAGCCCCTTTACCAGGCAGATGCCCCCTTATCCAGGCATAGATGCCCCCATGCCAGGCAGGTGCCCACTTTATCCAGGCAGATGGCCCCCATTGAGCCAGGCTATGATTGGCCCCCATGACAGGCAGATGCCCCCATGCCAGGCAGATGCCCCCTTTATCCAGGCAGATGCCCCCTTTATCTAGGCAGATGGCCCCCATGAGCCAGGCAGTGCCCCTATTGCTATTAACAATAAAATAATAAAACCTACTTCACACTCCTCCCATCACATGCACTCAGTCACTGCACACACACCCCTCACAGGCAATCAGTGACCCCCCTCCCCCCACACACAGCCCTCCCTGCACTCACCTGTCCTGCTGGCATCCTAGTTCTTCTAACTCGGGAAAGGGGGTGGAGCTTCACGGGTCCCGCTAAGCCCCGCCCTCTCCCCCCGCAATGCTCTTGCAGCTTCCTCTGAAGCTAGGAGAGGATTGTCAGCGGCGGAGGACACAGGCTGCAGGGCAGCGTCAGGAGACGTAAAGAGACGCTGCCTGATGCCTCTGTGCACAGATAACCTCCAGCTTCTCTAAGAGGCGGGAGGTTAAGCCACTGAAGCAGGGGGGCGGGACACGGCCCCCATTAGCGGGAGTGACCCGCCAAAAACGGGAGGGTTGGCAACTATGATTTACATCACTGTTTAGAAGTGAACAGCTCCGAATGATGATGTGAATAGAGGCGTATGACTGCTGCAGCCAGTCAGTGACTGCAGTGATGACGTCCTCATCTGGATGTGATGGATTATCAATAGAAGACCGTGGAGATGCGCTGCTGGAATTGGACAGCGGAGGAAGGCGATTGTAACTTTTCTTATTTTTACTGGGGGCCCAGGACATGCTCCTTTTATTTTCTTATGAGGAGGACAACTCCTTTAATACCCACCCAGTTTTGCAGTGTTCACATGTTGCTTATGAAGCTAGTTAAAAATCACTTTTGGGGGGAGCCGCAGTGGTTCTTGGAATCATCACTGTGAGACTGCTCCATGTACTACTACCATAAGTCATGGAAATTTTGACAAAAAATTATTTGCAAGTGGTAATATCCCAACACCAGCCATGCATACCGATTTCTTCACACGACCATACCTAAGTATTTACAAAACCATTTAGGTCTCAGCTAGCAAAAAAAGAAGGAAAAGGAAAAAAAATGGTGTCAGCTATTTTGTCAAAAAACTAGTTATTGTGACCATAGACTCTAACTGAACTGTGTCACCTACTGAGCAACGTACCGTGCAAGTTGGTAGAGCAGTAGCTTAGATCTAACAAGTTACAGGTTTGACAAATATTCATTCTGACATGGTGATTATTTGGATTTTATTTGGAAATACCTGTCCAGCAGTACAAGTAATGCTTTAGTACAATGTAAGAAGCTGCTTGGTTCTGCAGCTATATTTCATTCCTATGGTACTATGCATAGATTTTAGATTTAATTTGCTTCTCTTCTATTATATAATAAACATGTATTAAAATGTTTTGTTAAACTATATTTTACCTGTTTAAGAACTTATTTTCTGATATCCTCCACTTTTCATTCAACAGATGCTTTATTGTAAAAAAAAATAAAAAATGAAGCACAATGAGAATATAAGACATACACATACATGTACAATGCAAATAGGTGCCAATATTCAAAAAGGGGTCAAAAAGGGATCCTAGAAACTATAGGCCGGTAAGTTTAACCTTTGTTGTCCCTTTGCTTAGGCTCCAGAGGTTCTGGACCAATCCTTAATAAACCTATATAGGACCACAGTTATACATTTATATTCAGTGAGATGCTCCAGGATTACATCTCTTAGAAAACCTTAAAACAATTTACCTACAACAGAGGTTAAATTTACCAGCCTATAGTTTCCAGTACCATAGAGACAATAGTTTATGACATTTCCCAAGGGTCCCTCTACGGATATAAATGAACTTCTTCTACAGAAAACATGTCTTTGTACTATGGATCCACTCCTACAGTGAAGCATTATGATGATTCATCCAGTTTCTAGATACAAGCTTCCTGGCTTGAAATAAGTTTTTGTGTAGGACCGTATGCTGCGCCCCTTATTAACCCAGAACCTCAAGCATACCAAGGACACAGTATTGTGGGGTCAGTGTTATTGCTGATCCTATAATATCATGCAGAAATCTGACCACTTTTGCTTTGAAAATTTGAAATTGGGGACATTATGATATTAGGTAGTAAAATGAGTCTGACTGCTGGGCACATTTGGGACATTCATCTTGTAGCCTGGACAGCATTTATCCTTTTCACAATTTGGGATCACAAGCAAAATGTTTCCTTTTATGGCAGATTGGTTCATGCCTTACGGGTTTCGTATTTCTCTGTGTCATGAGCAGGTAGCGGATCCTCTGTATCAGTTTGGCGGAGTCTTAGGAGCCTGCAGCAGGAGCAGAGGAGACACATCAGTCGTGACACTTTGGATCAACAGGGAAAGACAAAGTTATAAAGTTACCTACCCCCCTTCTTCTCTTCCACAGAAGAATTATTAGAATTATTTATTTGGGGGAACGAAAGAACTCAATTTCAACACTGATCCCGACCTAATAATAATACAGTAATCTATTTATATAATGCCTACAAATTCTGCAACACTTTACAATTGAGACAGTATAAGTACAGACAAAAAGACAGACATTACACAATATAAAGCTACTTACAGATGAGACACAAGGTGTGAGGGCCCTGGTCGCGAAAGCTAACAATCTATTAGGGTGTATGGGTGAGACAAAGGTGAGAAGTGCTAAGTTTACAATGGTCCAGCCATGTTTTATAGATGTGGGGTGGTTTGCATAAAAATTGAAAGAACCTGCTACCCAGACAGTACATCTATATACAGATAAGTGCCTGTGAGTGCCCTAGTGTAGGGAGTGACAGAAATGTGTGTGATAGAAGGTGGGGGTTAGCAATTAGGGATCTTGATTATCCTGCCTAAGAAGATTTATTTTCAGAGCACTCTTAAAACTATGAAGGTTATGATTGTGCCTGATGGTACGCGGTAGCACTTTCCAGAGAACTGGTGCAGCACATGTGAAATCTTGGAGACAGGCATGGGAGGTTCGGATCATTGTGGCCTGTAATTTGATATCAGCAGCAGAGCAGAGAGACTGGTTAGGGTGGTAGACAGAGATGAGGGAGGAGATGTAGGGGGGTGCAGTGCTGTGGAGAGACAGGGTAGGGTGGTAGACAGAGATGAGGGAGGAGATGTAGGGGGTGCAGCACTGTGGAGAGCTTTATGGGTGAGAGGGAGGAATTTATGTTGTATTCTGTACTGAATGGGCAACCAGTGCAGTGACTGACACAGGGTAGAGGCATCAGTATAGTGGCTAGAAAGAACGATGAGCCTGGCTGCTGCATTCAGGAAAGATTGAAGAGGGGAGAGTTTGAAGAGAGGGAGACCGATAAGCAAGAAGTTACTGTAGTCAGAACAAGAGAGAATAAAAGCAACAATCAGAGTTTGAGTTGTTTCCACAGTGAGAAAAGGACGGATTCCAGTCATGGAATTGGATATAGGGAGTGAAGGACAGATCAGAATCTAGTATGACCCCAAGACAGCTGTCTAGGAGTTATGGCAGTACCTAACACAGAAACAGAAATAGCAGGGTGGGGTTGGTTAGTACATGGAGGAAAGACAAGGGGCGACATGTATGATCAGGCTTTACGCCTGTTTTCTGGCGTATACTTCGCCTCCCGGCCCGAATCCCACTGTCGGACGCAGGGATGTGGTGTTAGGCGCAGCGTTCGCCACTTTCAGCTGCGCCCCGCATGAAGGTGCGGGAAGTGGGCACGGTGTGGGCGAGGGGTAGGCGTTCCGGGGCAGGACGCGGCGCGCTCGAAAGCTCCGAGGCATGTACGATGGCGAGTCGGCAAAGCGAGGCGCAGTGCAGCGCTCAGCAGCTCCGACAGGCAGACCTGGTTTATTTTGGTCTAAATGCTCCGGCAGAGGCGAAGTGAAGCAGGATCGGAACATGCGAGGAAACATAGAAGATCGCTACACAAATCTCGGCGCTCCGCTCCGTGCAGCAGGAGTATGATTCCGAAAATATCGCCTTTATAAAGGCGGAAAACAGTGTCAGAAAAGATCTTAAAATAAAAAATTAACTTAAAAAAATAAAAATCACTGTAATAAACTCTAGAATGACACAATATAAAGAATTATTACTTTGTTTATTGCCGTGAAATACAGTAATTCAAATTCTGAAACCTATTCTCATTGGTCGGCATAAACCGGCCAATCAGAATAGGAGCGACAGTGAACCATTAAAACCTATGAGGAAGGATTGACCAATCAGAATCAAAGGCGGGACAGTTCAAAATACAGTAAAAATGCTGAACAGAGCTGATTGGTTAAGCTACCGGGGACTTGGCTAGCTCAGCCAATCAGAATAGGAGCGACAGAGACCCATTAAAACCTATGGAGAATTTTTGACCAATCAGAATAGGAGCGACAAAGACCCATTATATCCTATGAAGGAGTTTGGACCAATCAAAATCAAAGGCGGGACAGTTCAAAATACAGTAAAAAGACAGAAAAGAGCTGATTGGTTGAGCTAGCGGGTGGCTTGGCTATCCCAGCCAATCAGAGCGCGAGCTACTTCTCCCATTATAGTCTATGGAGAGATGGGCGCTCTGATCCGTGGCTAACGAAAATAAAGAAATAAACATGATTTTATTGATTTAATTTTTTTTTCGTTACCCCCATATTATTATTCGTTTTATATACACATCGGGACAACTTCTGTATTGTTATAATTTGATTTCGGCCATGTACAGTTTGATTTCTGATTGCATTAGAAAACCCATAGGAGCGTTGCTCACTCTCCCATTGGTCCAAATAACGGCGCCTCTTTTAACTTAGCCAATCACAGAGCGCGCTCAGAATTTCTTTTCCCCATAGAACTCTATGAGAAAGTAGCTCGCGCTCTGATTGGCTAAGCTGGACGAGCCCCCGCCGCTTCAACCAATCAGCTCGTTTCTGCATTTTTACTGTATTTTGAACTGTCCCGCCTTTGAATATGGTTGGTCAATTTTTCTCCATAGGATATAATGGGACATTGTCGCTCCTATTCTGATTGTCCAATTCTCCTCCATAGGTTATAATGGGACATTGTCGCTCCTATTCTGATTGGCTGGTGTATGCCGACCAATGAGAAGAGCTTAAACAATTTGAATTACTGTATTTCCCGGCAATTCTCTCTATTGCAATTCCCTATGTAGCGCCGGTCTCGGCGACAAACGCGTTGTTCGGGATTTTAACTGCTTTATTTGTAAAGAAGGGTTCAGCTCTTTATCTGATAATGTTTTACATTTAATAAAAATAATTTTTTTATTAATACTTCATGCCGCACGGCGCTGAGCGCCGAGATTTCAGAGCGCCCATCTCTCCATAGACTATAATGGGAGAAGTAGCTTGCGCTCTGATTGGTTGGGATAGCCAAGCCCCCGCTAGCTCAGCCAATCAGCTCTTTTCTGTCTTTTTACTGTATTTTGAATTACCCCGCCGTGGATTCTGATTGGTCTAAACTTATCCATAGTATATAATGGGTCAATGTCCCTCCTATTCTGATTGGTCAAAAATTCAACAAAGGTTTTAATTGGTCTCTGTCTCTCCCAAACTGATTGGCTGAGCTAGCAGAGCCCCCTCTAGCTCAGCCAATCACCTCTTTTCAGCATTTTTACATTATTTTTAACTGTCCCGCCGTGGATTCTGATTGGTCTAAAATTCTCCATAGGCTAGAATGTGTCTCTGTCGCTCCTATTCTGATTGGCTGAGCTAGCCAAGTCCACGGTAGCTTAACCAATCAGCTCTTTTCAGCATTTTTACTGTATTTTGAACTATCCCGCCGTGGATTCTGATTGGTCTAAACTTCCCCATAGGTTTTAATGGTTCACTGTCGCTCCTATTCTGATTGGCCGGTTTATGCCGACCAATCAGAATAGCTTTCTGAATTTGAATTACTGCATTTCCTGGCAATTTCCAATATCCTAATTCTTGAATTAGGTTATTGGAAAGTGATTTTGTTTTATGTATCTTTTATTTTTTAGGTTTCAGCTCTTTTCCTGAGAATGTTGAACACCTTTATAAAGCCGATTTTTGATTCATACTCCGCACCGACATCTGGAATGATTTCTCGCTGTTCCAGCCTGTCTCGCATCGGAACTGTTTTTCGGCGCAGTCCCGCACGGCGCCTAAGTCCCGCACTGCGCCCATGTCCCCGCACTGTGCCCCACACACACTGGTGAGGCGCAGGGAACTTTTGCCCGCATGTACGAGCGCACTGCCTCGGACGGCGAATCATAGGCGCAGCGCCGCACTGCGCCTCGTTCCCCGCACTGCGCCCCACACACTGGCCAGGTGCGGCGGACTTTTCCCTGCATGTATGACCGCAATACCTCCGGCGCCGAATCATAGGCGCAGCGCCGCACTGCGCCTAAGTCCCGCACTGCGCCTAACACACAGGCGAGGTGCGGCGGACTTTACATAGGATGTATGAGCGCGCCCCGGCCCCGACATAAATCAGGCGCAGATTCCACCGGGAAACTGGCGGAAAGGTGCGCCCCGACCCGGCGAGATTCATACATGTCGCCCAAGAAGTTCATTTTTAGTGAGGTTTAGTTTAAGATAGAGGGAGAACATGATGTCAGAGACAGCAGGCAGAGAGTCACTAGTGTTCTTTAGCAGGACAGGAATGATGTCACGGGAAGAGGTGTATAGTTGAGTGTTCATCAGATTGAAAAGAAGGAGAGGACCTTAAACCAACCCATGATGAACCTCAACAGCAAGAGGAAGAGGACATGAGGTAGAACCTGCAAATGAAACACTAAAGGAGCGGCCAGAGAGATAGGATGAGAACCAAGAGAGGGCAGAGTCCTGGAGGCCAATGGCACTGAGCATGCTGAGAAGATGGTGATCAAAAGTGGGAAATGCTGCAGAGAGAACAAGAAGAAGCACTGAGATTTAGCTGGCAGGAGATCATTCGAGACTTTAGTTAGAGCAGTTTCTGTGGAGTGTAAGGTGTGGAAATCTGATTGCAAAGGATCGAAAAGAGAGATAGCAGAGAAATAGTGGATTAAGCAAGAGTAAACCAAGCATTCTAGTACTTTAGAAATGAAGGGGAAGTTAGAGACTTGCAGATAATTAGCAGTGCAAGATGAGTCCAGAGTGAACTTTTTTAGTAAAGGGGTTATAGCTAGAGATGGGCGAATTTCTCAAAAATTTCATTCGGTGACTTCGCCGAATTTTCCGACAAAATTTGTTTCGGTCCGAATTGCTTCGGGACGAATTGCATTAAAAAACAGCTATTTCAAGGCTGCACAGAGCCTGCAGGGTGCTGTAGAACATTGTGCCATGCTTAAATATGCAGAGGGAGCTTGGTTTGGTCTTCATACAATGTTGTGTTTTAGTATGACACGCATATGACTGCCGCCGCTCTTAGAATCGCTTCACTATACAATTCCCTGGGCACTTAAGAGGGAAAAACTGACCAAAAAACTGAAGTGGGAATGTAGCCTGATAAAGTCATGGCAGCGACAGCTGGAAAAAAACAAGCTGAGAGCTCAGGTGGCAACATCAGTGACAGAGTGTGGAGGTGATGGTGGCAGCAACAGCAGCATGAGGTCAGAGAGTGGCAAAATTACATTCTGGAGGTGGCAAAAACAGGAGTAGGCCAAAGAGTGGCACAATGACAGAGTGTGGAGGTTACGGCAGCAGCCAAAGCAGCAGCATGAGGTCAGATAGTGGTACAATGACAGATGTGGAGGTTTGGCATAACAAGCAGGAGTAGCAGTAGAGTGGCACAATGACAGAGTTGGAGGTTAACGGCAGCAGCCACAGCAGCAGCATGAGGTCAGACAGTGGCACAATGACATTCTGGAGGTGGCAAAAACAGGAGTAGGCCAAGAGTGGCACAATGACAGAGTGTGTAGGTTACGGCAGCAGCCACAGCAGCAGTAAAAGGTCAGACAGTGGCACAATGACATTGTGGGGGATGGCAGTACACAGGCAGTACGAGTCAGAGTGGCACAATGACAGAGTGTGGAGGTTACGGCAGCAGCCATAGCAGCAGCATGAGGTCAGACAGTGGCACAATGACATTCTGGAGAGTGGCACAGCCAACAGGAGGTAGGCCACAGAGTGGCACAATGACAGAGTGTGGATTTACGCAGCAGCCACAGCAGCAGCATGAGGTCAGACAGTGGCAACAATGACATTCTGGAGGTGGAAAAAAACAGGAGTACCCCTACAGAGTGGCACAATGACAGAGTGTGTAGGTTACGGCAGCAGCCAAAGCAGCAGAAAGGATCAGACAGTGGCACAATGACAGAGTGTGGAGATCACGGCAGCAGCCACAGCAGCAGCAATGACAGAGATGACATGACGGTTCCCCTAAAGCACAGTGGCACCAAATGGAATGACAGAGTGGGGAGAGATCACAGGGAAAAGCGGGGCCACAGGCAGCAGCATGAGGTCAGAGAGTGGCACAATGACAAGTGTGGAGGTCACGGCAGCAGCACAGCAGCAGCATGAGGTCAGAGAGTGGAAACAATGACAGTGTGGAGGTGGCAAAAACAGGAGTAGGCCAACAGAGTGGCACAATGACAGGTGGGGTACGGGCAGAAAGCAGCAGCTGAGGTCAGACAGTGGCACAATGACATTCTGGAGGTGGCAAAAACAGGAGTAGGCAACAGAGTGGCACAATGACAGAGTGTGTAGGTTACGGCAGCAGCCACAGCAGCAGTAAGAGGTCAGACAGTGGCACAATGACAGAGTGTGGAGATTACGGCAGCAGCCACAGCAGCAGCATGAGGTCAGAAAGTGCCACAATGACAGAGTGTGGAGGTCACGGCAGCAGCAGTATGAGGTCAGACAGTGGCACAATTACAGAGTGTGGGGGTCACGGCAGCAGCCACAGCAGCAGCATGGAGTCAGAGAGTGGCACAATGATATTCTGGAGGTGGCAAAAACAGGAGTAGGCCACAGAGTGGCACAATGACAGAGTGTGGAGGTTACGGCAGCAGCCACAGCAGCAGCATGAGGTCAGACAGTGGCATAATGACATTCTGGAGGTGGCAAAAACAGGAGAAGGCCACAGAGTGGCACAATGACAGAGTGTGTAGGTCATGGCAGCAGCCACAGCAGCAGCATGAGGTCAGACAGTGGCACAATGACAGTGTGTGTAGGTCACGGCAGCAGCCACAGCAGCAGCATGAGGTCAGACAGTGGCACGATGACAGAGTGTGGAGGTCACGGCAGCAGCCACAGCAGCAGCCTGAGGTCAGAGAGTGGCACAATGAAACAGTGTGGAGGTCACGGCATCAACAGCAGCAGCAGCATGAGGTCAGAGAGTGGCACAATGACAGAGTGTGTAGGTCATGGCAGCAGCCACAGCAGCAGCTGGAGGTCATACAGTGGCACAGTGACAGAGTGTGGAGGTCACGGCAGCAGCAGCATGAGGTCAGAGAGTGGCACAATGACACAGTGTGGAGGTCACAGCATCAACAGCAGCAGCAGCATGAGGTCAGAGAGTGGCACAATGACAGAGTGTGGAGATGGCACAATCAGCAGTAGGCCACAGAGTGGCACAATGACAGAGTGTCGAGGTCACGGAAGCAGCAGCATGAGGTCAGACAGTGGCACAATGACAGAGTGTGGAGGTCACGGAAGCAGCAGCATGAGGTCAGAGAGTGGCACAATGACACAGTGTGGAGTTGACTGCATCAACAGCAGCAGCAGCATTAGGTCAGAGAGTGGCACAATGACACAGTGTGGAGGGCACGGCAGCAGCCACAGCAGCAGCATGAGGTCAGGCAGTGGTACAATGACATTCTGGAGGTGGCAAAACAGTAGTAGGCCACAGAGTGGCACAATGACAGAGAGTGGAGGTGACGGCAGCAGCAGCATGAAGTCAGAGAGTGGAACAATGACACAGTGTGGAGGGCACGGCAGAAACCACAGCAGCAGCATGAGGTCAGAGAGTGGCATAATGACAGAGTGTGTACGTCACGGCAGCAGCCACAGCAGCAGCATGAGGTCAGGCAGTGGCACAATGACATTCTGGAGGTGGCAAAAACAGGAGTAGGCCACAGAGAGGCACAATGACAGAGAGAGGAGGTGACAGGAGCAACAGCATGAGGTCAGAGAGTGGCACAATGACAGGGTGTGGAGGTCCGGCAGCAACAACAGCAGCAGCAGCAGGTCATAGAGTGGCACAATGACACAGTGTGGAGGTGCGGCAATCCAGCTGGAAAGATGGGGGTGGCACAATGAAAAGGGGTGTGGAGGTGGGTGGCAATTCCAGTCCCTGGTAAAGATGGTGGTAGGCAAATGGAAAAACTGGCCGCAGATGTGTGGCATCAGGCCGGTGGCAGCATCATAATAGTGGCTGAGGCAGGTAGTTTGAACCCAGACTCATTTCTGACAGTTTGTGTGAGGCATCATGGCTGATGTAGTCTGACGCCTAAGGCATTGTTGTGTGGAAATCCTGGCCGATCCACGCCTGATTCATCTTGACAAAGGTCAGTCGTTCCACATTTCCCGTGGACAAACGGGTTCTCCTTGTGGTACCGATTGCCCCGCCGCACTGAACACCCACTCTGATGCCACACTACTGGCCGGGCAGGACAGCTTCTCCACTGCAAACTCGGCAAGTTGCGGCCACACATCCAGTTTGGCTGCCCAGTAGTCCAGCAGATCTTCTTACTGGGGTGGCAGAGTACTGTCCAAGTAGTCCACCACCTGTTGGTTCAGGGACTGCTCCAGGTCTGCTGCTGCTGCTGCTGCTGCTGGCGACTGCCCTCCTCACTATTCGGGTGAAGGAAGCTGCTCATCAGTGACTCCAGACTTAGGTTGCTGCTGATGAAGCTGGTACTGCTCCTACCCCCCACCTTCCCCCAGCAGCTGCGGCAGTAGAACGTGAGCACTGAAGAACCCCCCAGTCAGACCTGTCAAGGGAGGGACGATGCCGCACATAGGCAGGGGCCAACTAACTACGGAGGATTTCCCTATAGTATTTGAGTTTGTCTTCCATCTCAGCAGCTGGGAAAAAGGCTCCCATTTTGGACCGGCAGCGAGGGTCCAATAGGGTGGAGAGCCAGAAGTCATCCCTATGCCAGATGCTGACTATTCGGCTGGCATTAGCCAGGCAAATCAGCATGCTGTTGGCCATCTGCACAAGTGACTCCGAGGGGCTCCCTGCCTCCATCTCCATTGTATTATGCCACTGTGCTTGCGGGTCATCTGCCTCATCTTCCTCATCTCCATCTACCTTCTCCAGCTGCTGCTGCTCCTCCTCTCTTGTCACCTGGGTAGAAAATCCACTCATTTCACCAGAAAATGCTTCTTCTCCAATGTCCTGCTCCTTCTCCTCCTCCTCCAGTTCAGTCCCCACCAGACTCATGTGGCCGCGAAATGTAGTCGCCACGTCTCCAGTCCCCTGCCCAGACAGATTTTTCAGCATCTGTTCCAGGACATGAAGCAGTGGAATCCCGTAGTCCTGGCGACTGACAAATAATGTCGCCTCCTCGAATGGTCTCAGCAAACGGCAGGTGTCACGCATGAGCTGCCACTGGCTGACATCAAAGTTACACAGGGGAGTACTCCTGTCTGCCTGGAACATCAAAAAATCGTTAATGGCCTTTCTCTGTTCATACAGTCGGTCCAACATGTGCAGGCTGGACTTTCAACGGGTGGAAACATCGCATATCAGAGTGTGTTGGGGGAGGCCGTTCTGCCGCTGCAACTCAAGGAGGGTGTTCCTGGACCATCCCTTCTCGGTGCAGCGCGGACACCATGTTCCTCCCATTGTCCGTCACCATGGTTCCGATATGCAGTTGGCGCGGAGAAAGCCACACATCAGTTTCTTGCTGCATGACGCGGAGCAGTTCCTCCCCTGTGTGACTTCGTTCACTGAGGTAAGCCAGGTGTGGAACTGCGTGATACCGCTGTGCCCTACACATGTGGTATGATGGAACAGTACTTTTGGAGGCTGAGATAGTGTTGGTGGTGGAGGAGGAGGAGGCGGACATTTGCGCAGGAGCCACAGTTTGACAACGTGGAGGAGAAAGCAGCGTCTCCTGTCCAAGTTGTTGGTGTGCCAGGGCAGGAAGCACATTCACCCAGTGGGCCGTAAAGGACATGTACTGGCCTTGACCGTAGTTACAGCTCCAGTAGTCTGTGCTGCTGTGCACCTTGGAACAAACCGATAAGCTCAAGGACTGGCCCACCTTCTGTTCTACATATTTATGAAGTGCTGGTACTGCCTTTTTGGAAAAGAAATTATGGCTTGGAACTCTCCATCTCGGCTCGGCACAAGCCATTAGTTCTCTGAACGGTGCAGAGTCCACCATTTGGAAAGAGAGGGACTGCAGTAACAACAACATGGACAGGAGCACGGTCAGCTTCTGCACTTTAGGATGGTTGGACGCATACTCTTGTCTCTTTGAAATCGCCTTGCTGAATGATTGCTGGCGCCATGAGTAGTGATGAGCGATTACGTTGGCTATCGTCATCGGGTCGATAGTCGATATTGGCAATTATCAAGACGATTTCCGATAGTCGATAATAGATTATCGCCGATCACCATTAAAGTCTATGGGAGAGCAACAACACTTTCATTCTTACACCCAAACAGGGCTGGAGAAGTTGGAATTAACATCCACAACAGTCAAATGGATCTTAGGCAACACACTTAGGTTATAAAGGCCACAGAAAAAAAATCACAGACCATTCACTATCCCTGTCCTGTACCACAGCATGACCCTTAAACCTGCATCACCCACAAATTAGAAAGTGCCAGAAGGCAGTATGATTTGAACCATCATTTTACGTGAACTGGACATTGAATATCCCTGTGCTGGAACGCAGCATGAGCCCTAAACCTGCATGACCCCCAGATTTAAAAAGTGCCGGAAAAAGGAGTCTTTGAACCACCATTTTAGTTGAACTGGACATTGACTATATCTGTCCTGTACCGCAGAATGACCATTAAACCTGTCTGACCCACAGATTAAAAATTGCTGGGAAAAGGAGTCTTTGAACCACCATTTTAGTTTCACTGGACATTGACTATACCTGTCCTGGGCCACAGCATGAGCCCCAAACCTGCATGACCCCCAGATTTAAAAAGTGCCGCAAAAAGGAGTCTTTCAACCACCATTTTAGTTTCACTGGACATTGACTATACCTGTCCTGGGCCACAGCATGAGCCCCAAACCTGCATGACCCCCAGATTTAAAAAGTGCCGCAAAAAGGAGTCTTTCAACCACCATTTTAGTTTCACTGGACATTGACTATATCTGTCCTGGGCCACAGCATGAGCCCCGAACCTGCATGACCCCCAGATTAAAAAAGCGCCGGAAAAAGAGTCTTTGAACCACCATTTTAGTTTCACTGGACATTGACTATATCTGTCCTGTACCGCAGAATGACCATTAAACCTGTCTGACCCACAGATTAAAAAGTGCTGGGAAAAGGAGTCTTTGAACCACCATTTTAGTTTCACTGGACATTGACTATACCTGTCCTGGGCCACAGCATGAGCCCCAAACCTGTCTGACCCACAGATTAAAAAGTGCCGGAAATAGGAGTCTCTCAACCACCATTTTATTTGTACTGGACATTGACTATGCCTGCCCTGGACCACATTATGACCATCAAACCTGTCTGACCCACAGATTAAAAAGTGCTGGAAAAAGGAGTCTTTCAAACACCATTTTAGTTTCACTGGACATTGACTACATCTGTCCTGTACGGCAGAATGACCCCTAAACCTGTTTGACCCACAGATCATAAAGTGGCACTATGCTATTTTGTACAGTGACTGTCATTTAGTATATTCTTTGGTAACTGACATTTGTTTACAGAATTTATTTAGGGAAGTTTTATTTATAGTTTTAATTAATATTTTTTTTGCTTTTTTTTAAGGTGATAACATACAAATACCCCTCCGCAGTTTTAAAAGGTTTTTTTACACATGTAATGGAAAATTCGTCCACACCCCCCTAAGTAAAAAAATGTCCTAATCACCCAAAACCCTTCTTAGTTGAAAAAACATTTGCCTCCTGGCTTCTGAGGTGTTCAGCCAATCACTTCAAGGGTTTCATTTTTCCCCCCAAATCCTTCTTCGTGAAGGACAGCCCCCCGGGATCAAATGATGCGCCCATTTGACTCCAGCCCCAAAAAAATTTTTAACCTCAAATTGTGCAATTTGCGTCCAGCCCTGGACCCTTTTTTTGACATATTTAACCTCCAGAAATCACTTTTTAAAAAATCTGTTTTTTTAGAGAATTTGAAGCTCCCCTATTGTCCCAAAGGGGGCCAGGCTGCCATCAGCCATCTGTTAACACGGAGGCCCAGTTTCCAGGGTTAGACTTACAGTGGGTGCGGTGAGAGCCCGGCAGCGTCCGTCTCTATTAACACGGTAAAAAATGCCCTTATGACGCAGAAAACGAAAAAAGTCTGCTGAAGCAGAGTGCGGAAGCGGAAGTGTGGGGTAAGACCTCCAGCCTTCCTCAGACACAGTCAAGACATGGGTAGCGCTTCCCCCTCGATGAGTGCGGCCCCAATTGAGCTTCATTTGGGAAAATACTGGTGGTTAACACTCTGTTCCACCATGTGCCTTTTTTTTGCATTCTTTTCTCATTTTACCAACGTGTGGGGAAATTGTTCTTTCTTTTTCTCTGTCCGTCTCCATACTCCTGCCCTCTGAAAAACCCAAACATCGGGTCAGTTTTCCCTGTACCTCCTTGTAACAGGGAATTTTTTTTCCCAGCTTTTGTACAGAAGTTTTTTAGTTTTTAATTCTAAAAAACATTTTTAAAATAGGATGGAATCCCACCATTTTTTTTTTTCCCTTTTTTTTAATTGTATTAAAGGGGTTGTCTCAATAGAGGGTTTGTTTGCTATGTTAAATTTGCAAAAAACAAGTTTTTTGAAATATGTGTCCATTAACATTGTCTACCTATTCCTGTTTTGACAGCCCGTCACACTTGAGCCACTCTTGACAATTGTAAAGAAAAATGTCTGTTAAAAACCACTTTTTTTTAAAAATAGGACCTGTATTCTAGCTGCATTTCTTTAAAAAATGCCCCCAAAAAATTAAAAAAGCCCCTGAACCATTTTGACTTTGTAAAGAACAAATGTCTGTTAAAAACAACATTTTTTTAGAATAGGCCCGTAGTTTTGTGCTTTTCAAAGCGTCCCAAAAAAAAAAAAATATTTACCATTTAAAAAATTTAAAAACCCCTTTAAAACCACATTTTTTAAAAAAACCATATTATTTTAATCTCACAAACATACCCCAAAAAAATACTAAAAATACTTTTAAACCACTTTAAAAATTTAAAAAATTTAAAACCCCCTTTTTTGTTGGGGGGGTGTTTGTGTTTCCACAGAAAATGACCCCAAAAAATTTAATAAAAAAGACTTCTCACCCAAAATTTAAAAATTGTGTGGAAAAATGCCCTTAGAACCCAATTTCTGTTCCAAAGGACCAAAATTATAGCTGTATCCAAGCAACATGCCCCAAAAAACCATTGACAAGTGAAAACTTTAAAGATAAAGGAGTAAATGGATTACGGTTTTGCATAAAACCCTTTGCTGTTTTAAAGTCTCCCACGAAAAAACCAGAAAAATGAACTGTGGGAACGAGAATAAAATTTGCGTAGAAATGTCTTTTTAAAAAAAAAAAAAGTTTTTTAAGAGGACATTTCTGTTTTGAAAGGAATGTGAAGTAGACCGGCCCTAAAACGGTGACCTCGGCAATTGGGGGCCAAAACATCACAGTTTCCCACCCTGATTCATCTTGAGAAAGCAATCGATCCACATTACTGTGGAAAGCCAAAAGGGTTTTGTTGTAAAAATCGACCAGCTTTTCTGAAGGTCGCTCAGATAGACGGACTGCTGGGCAGGACAACCCCTTTAATGGGTGGCGGCGAGCTCGGGCATTCGTCCATTTTGGTCCCCCGAAGTCTATTGGGTCCGGACACCCCAAAAAAACATCGGTGTTAAACGCAGATTGGCACCATGTTTTTAAGCTGTCTCTGTGGTTGTATGTGTGCCTGATTGCTTATTGGGTGAGGTGGTAAAATAAAGATTGCCAGGGGTCCCCCTTTTCTTTGCCACCCCTCTGCCTGCTGCTGCCGCTACGGCTACTTGGCACTCTACTGCGCCGTCGTATGTTGTTCTAGTGACATTTGAAGATGTGAAACAGACTAAACAGTTTTCCCGTTGATCATCAGCGGGTTTCCCATTTCCTGCTTTTTTATCTCTATTTGGGGGGTGGAAAGAAAGTGCTGAGTTTTTTTGTCCCGGGATCCAGGGGGCGGCCCCCCCGGGAATTTGTTCATTTGATGGTTTTAATGAAAGGGTATGTTGGGGGAAAAATGGAGCTACAAGCACTCATGTGAAAGGGCCCTTTGATTTCCCAAGCCCTGGGTAGAGGGGCACTAGCAAACTGTTTCCTCATCTTCCCCTCCCCCTCAAATTCGCCCCAACCTCTTTCCAAGGCAGTGACGTTGGTAAGTGGGTGTCTAGATATCCCTTCCCTCCTCCTCTTTCTCCTCGCTTCCTTGCACGCTTCAACCAACCCCGACTTGCCTCAGATGATGACCCTGAAGCGATGCCTGTTTGCCTACCCCGGGACCCCGAACCATCCCTATGAAGACCGAAAAAATTTGAGAAACTGTGGGGCCCTTGGGATTCGACGGAGAAAAGGTCCCTGTCCGCATTGTGCCCGTCTCTCCCCCGGCGGGGCGGGCCCTGATGTTTCAGGTGTCCAACTTTGGTTCTAACAAAGATCACCCAATGCCTGTGACAAGGGGCATTGTCCACACTGACCATTTTGGTGGCTTCTTAAAAACGGGCAAGGATGGTGCAAGCTTTTCACCTGCTCCACTCTCGGTGGCTTAAAACCCGGGTCCCACGCTGCTTGTAGGCCATTGTCACTTGTACTGTGTAATGGCATTGCGCTGGCCAAATCGCTGGAGCTGTGGAGGGTGGGAATTCCACGTGTTCCACGTCAAAAATGAACGGTTGAGGGGAGGCCCAAACTGCCGGGGAACGCAGCCAGGCGGGAAGAACGGGCAAGCAGGGTCGAACGCGGAAGTGCAAAAAACAGACTCGAGCCTTCCTCACAGGGAGCCCGACCCCGGGGACTCTTTAGAAATTTCGGACGACAAGGTTATGACATGTTTCCCGGGAAGGATGTCCCCCAGCCTACCGATTTAAGGGGGGGCCAGCAGATTTCGCCCCTTATCCACACCCCTTTCCCGGCACAAGGTTCTTTGGGCCCCCGCAGGCTCGGTCTCGTTGCGGGGAGCCGTCCACACTCCTGACCTGTGTGTGGACGGTTCCCCAAAACGATTAATTTTCAACACGGCGGTTTCTCTGGGCAGTGATGCCACCAGAGGCCTTGGGGGGGAAAAAACCCTGCAAACCCTCCCTGCGGGTTTTTGGGGCTTTCGCCCGGGCCGAGAGCCCCGTCACCCCCAGAGAAATCCACCCAGCTCACCCAGTGAGCTGTCACAGAGTATAGAGGCCTTGGCCCGGTTATATCCATGTGCGGTATGAGATGGACTTTTGGACACAGATCAGACAACGCGCTTTAAATTTTAGATGAAATGGCTGGCCTGGGCGGGAGGTTTTTTGGCAAAGAAAAAGCCTGCTTGGCATCTGGGATTGGGGGGAGGCAAGGGCCCTGAGTGGCGGAACCCCCTGTGTCCACCCGACGGGAAAAACAACATTTCCAAGGCCCAAAAACCTGGCAATGCCCGAATTCAGGCTTTTGGCTTTGGGAGGTTTGGGGTTTAAAATGTTTCTTCTGCTCCCAAACCTGGGAAAACAGAAGGCTGGTGTAGACTGGGCCCCGGTACGGCGTGCAGGTCGTTTCAAACTGGCGGAAGGAAAGGGGTAGGGTGGGTTCTGGGGGTGTGGTGGTACTCGGGGGCGGGGAAAGGGTGAAGGGAGGTGATCCATATACCTGAGGCAGGGGCGCTGGGAACGCTTTTTGGGGGCGGAGGAGGGGACGGGACAAGGGTGTGAAGTGGTTGGGGAAACCGGGGTCGGTCTGCCTTTTTTTCCCCGTGTTGCCCCCATTTCAAATCATGCTTCGCTGCATGTACTAACATGTGGGGGTGTTTTAAAAACCAAGATTCTTGCCTCTACTTAGCGTTTACGGGAAAGGCGGCATATGAATCGCTGGGGAATAAAGGGGTTGCTCAAAGAAGGCCCCGGCTTGAGAGGTCCCGGACCTTTTTTTCGGCGTTAACGAGGAGGGGTTTTCCTGACCGTGGCTGGGGAAACATACACGGGCTTTGCGACCGCCCTCTCCCTTTTTGAGGCGGGACCCTACTGCACACCCCATCCTTCCTCCTCATCCTTTATGAAGCGTTTGCAAGCAAATTCTGCTGAAAAGACCACGTTGGATTCGCAATGTCCATCATCATCATCAACCAGGTGATTCGTCGTCCTGACTTTCTGCATCCAGGAGCTGCGGGCTACAAGCAAGAGGGGCCCATGCAAGGCGTTGCCCACCGCCCCGATTTTTGCCCATTGACCGGGGTTTTTTTCCTCCTCTGATGGATGAGTAACGGGCATCAGAGCAGACAAAAAATCCTCTTTGGCCCCTTGATCTTTTTAACATGCCCTTCCCACCCCCAAACCCCTTTTTTTCATCAAAGAGGGGCTTTAGAAAATGGATTATCCCAGTGGTGGGGCACGGTTGAATTTGGGCTTCCCTTTGCTTCATGTTGGACGGAGCTGATGATGTGATGATGACATTTTGGCCGTGATGGGGGGACGAGGAGGAAAAATGGGATGCAGGTTCATTAACCATGAAGAAAAGATTAGGCGCTGTTCGTTTCTGATTCACAGGGGCCCTGACCCCCGATGACAGTCCCCGACGGTCCCCGCCCGACATCGGGGCATGCGTGTTGCGCCATCACTGGAAGGGGACCTTCTCTCGTACCTCTACCCCCATTCCTACCCCCCTCTTTGCTCCTTACCCCCGAATTTCCCCCCATGTTCGAAAGATAAAAATTTGAGAAGGTATGGAAGAGTTTTGGGGAAATCTCTTTTAAAAAGGCAAATCACAGTATTCCAAATCCCTAAAAATTAAAAACAAAATTGTGGATTCAAATTTTAAGTGCAAGGGCCCTCTTTTAAAAAAAGCTTGACTGACCAAAAGTGAAAAAAAATATTTTAAAAACGGTAATAAAAGGGATTTTTGGACCTTCATTACCTGTGGTGACTAAAAATTCTGGATTCAAATTTAGCAACCAAAAACTCCTCCCAACGTATTAATAGTAGTTTGGCGATTGCGGGTATCGGATCGATCGATAGTCGATGTCGGCCGTATCGATAAGGGGGTTTTTCCCATAGTGAGCATGATTATTGGGGATTACCTTAAAGTTATGGGAGAGCAACAACACCTTCATTATTACCCCCAAACAAGGGGGAGAAGCTGAAATTAAAATCCACAACAGTCAAATGGATACTTGCTATCATCATAGGCAACACACTAGGTTATAAAAGTCACAGAAAAAAAGTCACATACCATTCACATCCCTGTCTTGTACCACAGCAAGGACCCTCTAAACCCTGCTCCCCACAAATTAAAAAGTGCCAAAGGCAGTATGATTTGAACCACTCATGTTACATGAACTGGACATTGAATAATCCCAGTCCTGGAATGCAGCATAGCCCGAAACCTGCATGGACCCCCAGAATTAAAAAGTGCCCAAAAAGGAGTCTTTCAACCACCATTTTAGTTGAACTGGACACTAACTATACTGTCCTGTACCGAGAATGACCATTAAACCTGTCTGACCCACATTTAAAAAGTGCCAGAAAAGGCGTCTTTCAACACCAATTTTAGTTGAACGGACATAATACTTTCCCTGTCCTGGGCCACAGTATGACGCTTAAACCTGTCTGACCCCCTATTACAAAGTGCCGACAAACGGAGTCTTTCAACCACCATTTTAGGTGAACTGACATTGAAACTAGAACTGTCCTGTGCCACAGCAATGACCCCTGGCCGAGTACAGGTGGGTGCGGTGAGACCCAGCGGCGTCCGTTATCTATTAACACGCATGTTTAAAATGCCCTGATGACGCAGCAACAAAAACTGCGTGCAGAAGCAGAGTGCGGAAGCAGAAGTGTGATAACTCCAGCCCTTCTTCATTACATCAGTCAACCATGGAAAGCGCTTTGTGCCCTCCGTATGATGCGATCCAAATTGAGCATCACTTGAAAATACTGGTGGTTTAAACGCTCCTTGTTAACCCCAGTGCCCTTTTGCTTGGCATTCTTTTTTCTCATTTTACTCAACGAGCTGGAGAAATTGTCTCTGTACTTTGTATCTCTGGTCCGTGCTCCATAGTCCATGTCCTCTGAAAAACCTAACATCTGGTCAAGTTTGTCCCTGTACCTCCCTTGTACAATTCAGGGGAATATTTTTACCAGTATTTTTGTACATCAAGTTTATTTAGTAGTTTAATTCTAGAAAACACAATTTTTAAAATATGAAGGAATCCCACCATGTCTTATGTTTTTCTCTTTTTTCATTGTATTAAAATGGGTTTGTCCTCATACAGGATAATGCAATGTTAAAGATCTGCAAAAACCAGTTCAATTTTGCAATATGGTGTCCCATTAACAGTGTCGAACCTATTCCATTTCTGACAGCACCAATCACCCTTGGCCACTCTGACCATTGTGAAAGAACAAATGTCTGTTAGAAAAACAACATTTTTTTAGAATAGGACCTGTATATAGCTGCATTCACAGCAAAATGCCCCCAAGAAAAGATTCAAAGCATGACCCTTGAGCCACTTTGGGACAATTGTGAAGAACAAATTCTGTTAGAAACAACATTTTTTAGAATAGGACCTGTAGTATAGCTTGCAAGTCACAGCAAAATGGCCCCCAAAAATTCAAACATGACCCATGAGCCACAATTACAATTGTAGAAGAACAAATGTCTATTAGAAACAACATTT